>JAYKTE010447760.1:0-10314 GCA_036873565.1 Xipholeptos notoides | reverse complement strand
GAAAAACGCGAACGAACGAACGAACGAACATGCCTCAAAACATAAGTCCCCCTCCATAAATATCGGGGGACCAATAAATAAATTTTGAATTGTGGTGGGTCGGCTTTCCATAATACATGGACATAACTCAAACTATTTCACTATTCAATTTAAATTTAAGCGCGCGAAGGATTTCTGTTTAAATTGGATTTTACTAAAAAAAATCATCATGAATGAATAGATAAGTATTTTAACATTATAATTTTGTTTAATAATGAATGATTGAAATGACAATTAAAAAAGAATTTGTATCATTTGTTGAAGTCAGTTTTTAAAAAAAAATAATTTTATCTTCAAATTTCGAAAATATGTAAACAAAAAATGAAATGTGGATGTGACTACCTAGATTGGCGGCAACATTTTTTTGTTTGTTTTTTAAGGGGATGCTATCTACCCACAATGCTTGTGCGATCGACCAGTCGATCGCGATCGGCGTAATGGGCACCCCTGGGCTAAACAAAGCAACAAAATCATATAAATCTAATCCTTAAATGTTCAGAAGCTCATACTGAAGTACAAAATACAATAAAAAGAAATTGTCTTCGTTCCGTTCCTGTTTTGCAGAGTAAGCCCCGAAGCATAGAGGATAGGAGGTCGGGCATTGGAGCCATAATACACGGTCCATTACGTTCACATGCTGGGTTCTACCCCAGGGGATTCTAGGCATCTTATTCTTCTAGTTGTGGGTTAGATAATATTATCCAGGGAACTTTTTAGCGGAAAAGAAACATTTAGATAACTGAATATTTGAGGCATTCAGAGTAACAACCCGACAAGCGCCAAATAAAAGAAAAACTGAGAAAACGACTTTGAGCAAGTAAACAACACGACGCACTGTGATTAGCTGAAAATCTTTGTCCCGTGCACTCTCATTAGCCGCCAAGCGCTTACCGCGTAGTTTAAGTCATACGATTGGCGAGAGTGTTGTGGTACTTGTCAGATTGTACTCTTAAGTCTGTATATTAGTCGATTTTCACCCATGTTTCAGTCTCAATCCAACCTTGTCTCCTCTTCCACGTGGTAGTGGAGGCTTTTAGGAATACAGTGGTATACATAACTTGTTTTTGGCCGCAGTTGCGCTTGTTGGGTTGTTACTCTTAACGTCTCATTTATGAGCTAGACCTTTAAGGAAGACCGTAGACCTTTTCCTTAGTGAACTGTTACAGTAATTTGTAGGGCATGGTTGTCAATATGAGATGCGTATCACCAAATTTGGGTGAAAACTAGTTTAGCAAGAACACCTGTACCAATAGTGGTATTAAAGCAGATAGAACCGTCAATAAAAGACTTCTTCTAGTTAAACTTGTATTCATATAGGGTGTTCCAATAACTTGGACACATGTTAACATATTTATTTAATTTTCTTTTTGATATTTTGAATTCAATTTTTTCTTGTTTTCTAACAAAAAACTTGTTGATTGGTTCATTCGATTATGCATCTCTACCTCTGACGCACGTCAACGACAGAGGTTGCTTTCTTAGAGTATCACACCGTCAATATCTGCAATAGAGAGATGAACCTTTCAGGGCTCGAATGCAAGTTAGGTCATTGATGAAAAAAGAGATATTACTTTTGGAATGACCCTCAGATGAGTCCACCATATCATAAACCTAGTTAATCGGACTATTTTCCTCATCCATATTATTATCTTTCTTTTATCGTTTCGACCACATCACCCTAGGGATGAATAATAATATGGATGAAGAAAATACTCCGATTAATACTTGTAGAATTTATCATCCCTCACTCATCTCAAGGATTTCGAAAAATAATAAATGTTGTTGCATTTATCATGTGTTTTAGCATTTTATTTTTTTTTTCTAAGAAAGTTTTTTTTTTTTAAAGAGAGACCTATGTAATCTTTTTGAATGTGGCTTCTTAAACTAGAATAGCGATATTTTTTTTTTATAAAAAAAAAATTGTGCTACTAAGAAAGGCAGTTGAGGAAAGAAATTTCTGACTCTCCCCAAGGGGTGAATTATTAGATTCAATCCTTCCAACTCAGTTGCTCAAGGTTAAAACTAACAAAAAAACTGATCTGTTATTTGGGGTAGCAAATGACTTCCTTTAAGCAAAACCCTTTCAGCTTTTTCAATCCTCATTAATCTGTATTTCATTCATTTCTTTTCGTTTTTTCCTTTTATATTTTATTTAAACTTTTTTTTATTCATTGTTTTTATCTGGTTAAGTTTATTTTACACACGCTGTGGCGTCTACTAACAGTTGCATTTAGGGAAAAAAGGAGAAACAATGAAGTTTTACATGGCAGAGTTGCGATTTATAGTATTTAGAATCAATGGCGTAGCAACTGTTTTTGCCGCCCGGAGCGGTTGTAAGATCTTCCCACTGCCTGACCGTTGATAATACATTAATCTTCAAAATTCCAAAAAGCCCTTAAAATATTTATTTTCATGGAACTACAATCAAGGATCTAATTATACTCAACTTAAAAAATGTATTTTCATTGTACATAAAACCGATGCTACAGTTGAAAAACCCATTTAAATTCTGTATTATTGCATAAATAAAACATAAAAACATATTAGAACCTTAAAGACTCATTTTGGTCTAACATTTCAGATTTTTTGGTTAGCTTTTTATTCTAAAAGTTCTATTCGGACTATTTTCCTCATCTATAATATTCTCTCTTGCACAACATCTCAGTTGAATCGCCCTTCATCCTTCCTAAAGTGTCCTGAATTGACCGAAACGTTGTGAGAGAGGGAATATTATAGATGAGGAAACTAGTCCGATTAGTAATTTTAGAATTCATCATACCTTATCTCAAAGATTTCGAAAAAATAATAGCTTTTTATTATTTTTTTCTAATTTCTATTAACCCCATCAAAATGCTGTCTCTCATGTGCCACCCAGGGCGGACTGCCCCACCCCTATTGCTACACCACTGTTTAGAGTTGCAGCAAATGTCTGCTTAAATCTGATTACAAAAAGCCCAGGAATATGATGAGCACATAAAACTGGCATTGTACCTAACTTGGTTTGGTGCTCGACGTTGTACATATATATCATATAAATAAAAACACCACGGGTATTATAAGGTTTAATAAAATATTGGACTACATTGTTTTTCAGAATCTTTGAGATAAGGGTTGGTTATTTGTGTATCTGTTTTTTTTTACTCTTCAACCTTCTCCAGGTGAGAGAACTCTTAAATTTTTATTTTGTAATCGAAAGCCTTCACAGAACTAACCGTTGAATAAAGGTTTGCAATCGAAATTCTGGAAAGCTATTAATAACTTGAAGAAAGCCGAAGGGTTTATCAGCTGAGATATTGTGAAGATGACTTATATAATAAAGATGAGGACAACAATGGTCTGAAAACTTGACGTGTAATTGTATTGTAATTGTATGTTTTTTACTACCCAAAAGCTGTTATTCATTCCCTTGAAAAAACATATTTTATAATATAAAAATCAGAACGTCGTGGTTGTATGAGACTCGAAATCCTGTAAATCTCCAGAAAATGCAAACACAATAGTTATTTTTTTTAAATTGATTCAGACTACTAAAATGTGCATATGTACGGTATTGCCTTTCTATATAATAGGCTTCCTTAACTACTTTAGAGAAAATATTTAAAAATGAATTTACTATAGAAAAGCATTGAAAATGAATTTAGTATTAAAGAAAAGCATCAACTGGTTTTCCTATATTGGCTTTCTTAATTACCTTATTGGCAAGTCCCCGGCGCCCGGGCAAAGCTGGGCTATACGTCTAGTAAATAACATTTTTAAAACAAATTTCCAAAAACTGAATAAAACAACTTTTTTTTTCTTATAGTCAGATTCAAGCGATTCGTTTTACATAGTCTGTTATGCTGTGAGCGTGTGTTGAAATATTTCATTGTCCATTAGAAGTCGTAGAAACGGTGTCTCTTTCTGTCTCAATAAAATTTTATTTCTCAATTTTATACATCTAATTCTTGATCCATAAAATATTTACGCACTCTCAATAGAATTCATGTCTTGTTAACCTCCTTAAGTTTTTATTTTCAAAACAAAATGCAATAAATACAAATGTTCGTTTAACAGACAATAGTTCACGATACGGCGTTATTCGGTTCTTATAAACTCTACACTATTGATTATTAGCAATAATCACTTGAATCCACCGTTGTTCGAGTCATTCGTTGTTTTATTTTTTTTATTAACTACGTTAAAAACTATTAAAATCCATTGTTTTTTTTAACAACTTTCGGTTTTACCAGATAGAAGAACCCATAAATTTTATCAGATTAAAAGCAAAATAATAATAAACGTTTTCTGGAATTTTTAATCGTTTTCAAACTTCCCAAAAAAGTAATGGACGAAAAAAAAAAAATATTTATTAAATTATTCGATGATTTTCGGCAGATTTTTAAACATAGACTCAGTCTAAAAATTGGTTCAGTCAGCCATTGTTTTGGCGGAGTCTATTATAGACCCTGAATAATCCGTGGGGCGACAGAAATATTTCAGTATCTGAATTTATGTATTTAATTTTAAAAGGATAATTAGTAGTTTATTTATTAAGAAATTAATTAATATTTATAGTAATATTGAGTCAAAATATTTTCTTGCTCATGGCTTGGTTCCAATACTTTAACTGACTTTACCAAAAACACTTTTCTCCTCTTTTTCAAAAATAGGTAAGATAAAATATAATTCGGCGTAAATAAACAATATACATGAGTCAACCATCATCCATTATACTCATTGACACCGAAAGGTCAAGGATTTTAACCCCTTAAGTGTGATTATGAATATTTGCTGGAAGAAGGGAACCCTTAATTACCTTAAAGTTAAATATTGCTGGAACAATGGCACCCTCAAGTACTTTAAAGTTAAATATTTTCTTAGCAACACGCTTCATCCGATACGCTTTTTGTTTGGTATTACTTGGCGAATTCGGGAAAGTTTAGGGAACTGAATCAAAACAATTTATCGGTCCATGGAGGAATACTATACTGTCTTCATTCCATCTGAAATTTGAATTAAATGTGGTAAAATAGGTTTTAGTTAAGAAATATCTTAGTAACCAATAATAATAATATTAATGTTAATATTAATAATAATAATGATAATTGTCACTCTGTCTTCAGGAAATACCACCAGGTTTGGCGGAGTAACAACTTTGCAAATGGCTGGTGTGAGTACTAAATGCAGAAGGGGGAAAACCCGAGATGTGGCACAATACAGTCTTTGACTGGATTGGAGCCTACTAGAGCTCACGAGAGGCCTTGTCATTTTGACTCCAGCGTAGACCACTGGTTAACAGGTGTGTAAGCGTCTAGTAATCGGTGTGAGATATAAAAATAACAATAATAAAGTTTTGTTGCATAGTAACTGCTCCCTAAAACAGGGCAATAATCCAAGAATTCTATTATCAATAGGGCTGCGAAAATATGCTTTTATTAAAGAATATTCTTGTCGTTACTTGGCTATTTTGTGATTTTACCATTTCTTTTAATTCTGTAGTTATTAGTAAGGTTGTGAAAATATGCTTTTATTAAAGAATATTCTTGTCGTGACATGATTATTTTGAGATTTTACCATTTCTTTTAATTCTGTAGTTATTAGTAGGGTTGTGACAATATGATTTTATTAAAGAATATTCTCGTCGTTGATTGACTATTTTGCGATTTTAACATTTCTTTAATTCTGTAGTTATTAGTAGAACTGTAACAATACGCATTGATTAAAGAATATTCTTGTCACAGCCCTATTAAGTCGGGCTATAACAAGAATATTCTTTAATAGAGGTATATTGCCACGTCTCTGATTATCAAGTTTCATCTCAAAGTTTTTTTTTAAATAACCAAAAAAGCATAAACAGTAACAAATTTTTTAAAAGGTATTAAAATTTTTAAAAGGTATTAGAATTAGAATATTGTTTAAAAAATGAAGCAACAGAAAGCATTTGTTTTTTGTTTTGATTATTATAATTATTATTATTATTATTGTCGGTTGATTATTGACAAATGACGGTGGGAAATGATTTCGTCCGTCTTTAGGCTTCAGTGATAAGGCGCTGCAGATACTCTTTTATGTTGACAGAAGCCCTTAATAAATTATAATAGTTGTATAATGTAATGTAATGAATACACCTAGCAGTGCTCATACAGCTGCTGCTGCTCATGCAGCCAAGGTTGGAGAGTAACTTATACTTCAGCTAACAGTTCACTACAACGCCAAAAATATGAAGGAACCATTCCAAAAAACAAATCAAAATGCAATACTAGCTTTCCTAAAAAAAAGTAGATCTCTAATCCAAAAGTATAATCCGAACACAACTACCCTGACCCTGAAGAGCTCCACCCAACTAACCACATCATATCAAAAACTCTTTCAACTTAATAATTGATTTGGCATCAAATGACCCACAGTGGTGGACGTGCCATAAAACCCCCACGAAACAAAGCCAAAAACCCAAATCAACTAACAGTAACCCGGCCTTGCTTGAGGCTTGCTTTGATGCTCCTTTTATGCTCATTTTTTTATTTCAAAGAAAGCTAAAAATTATTTTGGTAAACTGCAGTTATATTGACACTCCAATGACCAACGAATCCGAATTTACAAGTTTGACTCCTCAGCAGCCATTTTTTCCGGTTCAAAATCAAATCGAATATGTTCCACAGTTATGAATTCCCTATAAGTAAAATATGAAGTTTGATATTTTATCATGCCGTATATATTATACTAGCTGCCAAGACCCGGTGTTGTCTGTTTTACATAAGATATTTACGTAAAACTCTAGCGTAAAAGTGCCTCTCTAATTTTCAGTACAAAATCTATATAAGTAGATGGAGCTATGTACGCATTATGGTTTGGATAAAAAAAATGGAAAAAGGAATACCCCACCCTTAATCTTTCATTTCATTAAGAAATCTGTTTTATATATATATATAATGTGTGTGTTTATGTGTTCCGTGGCAGCTTTTTCTCTCTCTCTCTTTATGTGTTAGCTTTTTCTCCTTCTCTCTCTTTCCTTTCTCCTTTCTCTCCCTTTCCTTTCTCCTTTCTCTAGTAGCTTTCTTTTTTTTCTTTTTCTTCTCTTTCTATGCCAGCTTTCTCCCTTTTTGTATCAGCTTTCTTTTTGTGTGTATGTGCGCCCGCTTACTATCTCCTCCTATCTTTCTTTGGTATCTTATTATCTCTCCCCCTCTCTCTATTTATGTCTATCTGTGGCAGCTTTTTTTTCTCTTTCTCTCTTTCTTTACTCTCATGAATATTTTCAGACACCAAACTCCGATTGCTTGCTTTTCGACACTCTCTACCTGCTCCCTTGATTTTTTTTAGCTGTTTTCACAGATACTGTTCATTTTTGCAATTTCGTCTTTAACTTTCGTTCAGGTCTCGCATCAGTTTCTCTTTCTTGTCTTGTACCTTATGTAATTTGTAACAGCAAGTCTTATCTATTTTCTCTAATTTTCCACAACATTTGCTTAGTCTTATTCTAGGCTATGAACCTAAAAGTCTGTATCACTATAATTTTTTTCATTCTGTAGCCTACACTTAGAGTAGAGGGAAGTCAACGGGGGACAGTGGATAGGCAGTCGGGGTTCGGAGTCGTAGTATGTGAGTTCGAATCCCAGTCGTTCCATTTGCGTTCATAACTGGAATAATACAATCGGGGAAGGTATGAATCCCCATATTCCTTCTAGCTATGGCTTAAATAGTTCATACTTTGTTATTAAAAAAACAATACGTGGAAAAAAGAACGTTTATCAAAATTGATTGTTTTCGATACTAGATGCCCTAAAAAGCTTGATATACCGTAAAACAAATAAGTAACCACTTAAATTAAACGTTAATACTCCCCTGAACATCACACTATGTTTTAACAATTGCAGATGTTGTATATTTGTAAGGGCCTAATAACAACACCATAATAATAAAACAATTATTGATACCAGTGAATATTGTTGCAGTGAATAAAAATCTGAATTTTCATTGGTCAGATTTTAGGACAAAGCAAGCCAAAATTTCAGTATCTAATTAGTTGATTAAGATTGAAACAGCGAATCTCCACATTCCCTCCAGCTATGGCTCAAATAGTGTAATTTGTGTCATTAAAAAACTATGTGTGTACAAATATTATTGTTCTCGGCATTAAATGACCTAAAATAGTTTATATGCCGTAAAAAAACACAAAGAGAAACAGCGAAATAATGGAATCAAATTTCTCTTGGGAAAAATTGGAGAAAAGTTTTTTATGATTCTAGACATAATTTTTGAAAAAAATATTACGCCCAACGATTTTTAAGGCGTTTGAAAGAGATGTTTTTTCTCCGTAGTCTATAATTAGAGAAGTTAATTCACAGTTTTTACTTATTTACAATCATTATAAATATGTGTCAGCATGTGCTACTGGTTTGTCAGATGAATGCCGGCAATGTAGGCAATTACCAGGAACCTACTATTTTCAATCAGAAAGCCCCCGACTAAAACAAGAAGGCCCACGAGTTTAAAATGGTAGGAGAAAACTGGAAGGCATATCGATTAAAATTTTGCTCTAGTGAAATATATATATATATATATATATATATTTATATATATTGACAATACCAACAGAATCTTACATATTCTAATTAAAAATCCGTTTTACAAAAACCGCCGAAAAGAACACGTGGAAAAAAAGCAAGAAGAAAACACATCTTAACTACAAGAAAAAAATAAACTCATCAGATCAAAACACAATAAAAACTAGAATGTAACTGACAAAAATGTCAATCCCTGAGGATGGTCAAGGAGGACCGAAAATGTTTGCAGGAAAGCTTGAAAAATTACATTAAGACACTCGGCCCAGAAACTAAGTTGATTGAAATAAAGATATTATAAAGAAACTAATTTTAATGAAATATAGTAAACAGAAGATAAATCCAATCCCGGGGGAGTCGGCCGTTGGTTACTGTCAGTTTCACAGTTGCGCGATCGTAGACACGGCGAATGCTTCAGGTCCGCAACAGTCCAATCTTTCAAGTTTAACCCCTATTTTTCTGGCTCAAAATCAAACCAAAGTCCGAATACCGCCATATATCAAATTTCAAACCTCTTGAACAGAAATTAGCAAAGTTGTTTGATAGAAACTATTTCATAAACAGACATACACTCAAGGTCACTTTTAAAAGAAGTATTGCCTGGCTTTGCCCGGGCGCTTAAAACACTTTAAACAAATTATTTCACCACTATTTTCTATGAAACTTCATTCATAAAAAAAGTTGCAATATATTAAGAAATTGTAGGAATATTTTTAATTTTAAAACAATTTTAAGTTCAAATGCCAACTTTTTATTTGAACGTTTGACTAAAGATTTCTGTGAAATATAGGTTGTTAGTATCTGTTGACAACCACGATACGGTAAATTATTAAAATTGAAAAAAAGCATATCTAAATCGATGTTTTTCGGACTAAAAACTGATTATAAATGTTTTCCCAGGTCCGAATACCCTTTATGTCAAATTCCAAGACTGTAGACAAAGAATTGGCGGGGGAGTTTGGTAGGAAAAAAAATAAAAACAACTGCACACACACATTTTTCACTTTAATAGATATTTGGACAAGATTGTTGGTGCGGTTTTAGGAGACTAGACAAGCTTTCAGACTAAATGATTAAACATAAAATTTTATGTGATTTTTCGTAACACTAAAAGTCTAATTTCTTTGAGTAAATTCTGGTAGGAACTGACAAAAATTACGGAGGCCTCTCTCGGGAATATAGACTAATAAGACCAAATTCAAGTAACATTTCAACTAAAAGTTAAAGCAAAAGACAAAACTTTGAAAAATGATTGTATGGACAATCAATCAGAAAAGTTAATAAAATTCTAGAAAAAAGAAATTTCCAGACATTATGAATTTCCCGAAAATGGATTTAAACTCATAAATGCACTTTAGTTTCCGTCAATTTACCAAGTTGTTTTATTTATGGGGAAAAGGCCTATTTTTTAATTTTTTATTATTTCCTTCTCTAACCTCATTCATTTATTCTCAAACTATCTGACATGATGAACATTTTCCTTTCAATCTTCCTATCTACCTATCACTATGCTATATTGTCACTGATTTACTTAGACAGCTTACCCACCCGTATAATAGTGAACTCTTCGCCCATATTAAGACACGTTTAGTACTAACTAAACGCGTCTTTATAATAGTGAACTCTTCACCCACTATAAAGACACGTTTAGTACTAACTAAACGTGTATTTATAGTGGGCGTAGAGTTCACTATTATCCGGGTAGGTAAGCTGTCTCAGTAAATACGAGTAATAA
>JAYKTE010447649.1:0-10314 GCA_036873565.1 Xipholeptos notoides | reverse complement strand
GATGACAACAACTACCAGTTGTCAAAATTTCAGCTTTTTACGGTTATTATTTCTAACAAATATTAGGTTTTAAAATTGTCTCCCTTAGTTTTGGACGCTACTGTAAGTTAAAATCCCAGTCAAAACCATTTCATACACTTTCAGCTGCTTCAGGCAGATGAGGCTCATTAACTCAGGAGAGTTACTTGTCTAGGTGTAAGTATGACATTGATTAAAAAAACCTGGGTAGATGAAGCCAGTCAACACAATGAAAGTAACTCATCTAGGTGAAAGGCGAACACTGATTACAAAAACCCTGGAATATCATGAGTGCATAAAACTGGCCTTGTGCCTAATTTGGTTTGGTGCTTGACTAAGTATATGATATATCATACAACTTCAGGAATTTAACTGTTGCATCCTCTCAACTTTGTTTCAATAATGATTTCTAAAAAATTAGGAATAGGAACAGTATTTGAACAATATCACACGATTAAAAATGAAAATAAAAACCAAAAATAATAGAAAGCCTCACCTTTTATAATTTTCACTTATGTATTTACTTAAAGAACTATTTTTAAATCAGATGCAAATCTATTGAAACCCTTTATGTCTGTTGATGGGAGTGGGGCGATATATTTCAAAATAAAAGATTAAAAAAAAAATTTCTTAAAGTATTTTTTTTAATTCTTAAGTTGTTTGTCATCATTTGATGACAGATAAGAAGAGTATGCGTTAATAAAATCCTAGATAAGTGCTTTGAAGGTTCAGCCATCAACTACCGGCTATTCTTCTATCTCCTTTTTAACAAACATTTTTCATACTAAGATTTTCAAATCATGGTGAAAAGGGGGGTAAATTGAATACAAATTGATACAGAGTTAGCTTTACTATTTATTTAATGGGATGTTTTGTCATTGTGGAAAAATCTTGAAATATGTTCAAGAAAATCTGGTTTAGATCATGCCTTACAATGTTTGGTAATTTCTCTTGGCTATTTATCTTATTCATTTTTCTCTTACTCCTGTGAACAATATGAAAGAATGTATAGTATGGAAATATATCCTGACTGTATATTTATAAATTAAATGACAGATCGAGTATATTTTAATGCATTTCTATAACAAATTTTAATGCACATTTATGATAATGAACACTAACTATATTTCAGTGCACTTGATATGGAGTCAGATCTATAACTTGCAGGGTCGTTCTGGGTCGATGGAGTTCCTCAGTGGCAGTGAAAGCAATCTATCTTTGAGAAAGTAAACTTGGATTGAAACCAACCATTATTGGAAAGCAAGATGTTGTATTAGTGACAATGGCTTCTGATGATAACTTCTGTTTTGGAATTAGCATAACATTTTCGGAGCATGCAATTGTAATTATGGTCCAGAAAAACTGTCAGTGAGACTGGCACTGGAAATCTACCTACAAAAATGGCAAGCCAAAGAAGGGACATCACTTGGCTAAATTACACTTCTAGTAGGGGAAGTCCACTTGGGACAGTAGGCAGGCAGTTGGACTTTGGAATCATAATATGCAAGTTTGAATCCCAGTTGTTTACATTAATATTTGGACTAATATCCGAGGGAAAGGTATAAATTCCCACATTTCCTCCAGCTATCGATTAAATAATGTATATTGTGACAATAAAAAAACTATGCATGGTCAAAAGAACATTTATCAAAAATGATTGTTCTCAGCCATTAAATGATCTAAAAAGGTAGTTATTCTGAAAAAAAAAATGCTTTTAGTAAAAAAGGTTTGATCAGTTTTTGTGAGAAGTTGCAATTAAAAATGCAAACAAATACAATAATGATTAGATAATAATCTTGACAGTGGTTCAAATTTCACAAGGCTTTCTATTTTACAAATAGAATGTCAAGCAAGTATGCTAAAAACCAAGCTTACCATTTCTGAAATGACAGAATACTATTCTTAGTGAATTATACCAAGTATCTTCTCAGTGTTATTCTAAGACTCTCAAAAGATCTTTATTCATACTAAATAGTTTAAAATCATGTTATAGATTACTAGCAGCATAGACCCATATTACTTGTGCAAGTCAGAAAATTTTAGGTATGGCTAAAAATATACACATATGTAAATTGCTTATTTAAATCAAATTATAATGTTATGACTAAATGCAAAATCTTGCTTAACTTATAACATAGGGCAAGACAGCTGTTTCAATATTATTGGATCTAATCAGTGACACCCAATGTTGTTACCATTCTAAACCATAGACCACCTTGTGCAAAATAAACACCCTAAGGACTGGCTCACAACACAGTTATGCATTCATAATGACAATTTTCATGGTTTTACTCTTAAAAGTAGCAGGTCTTTTCATTCTCAAAGCTGATTTTTTTTCAATTATTGATTTTTGATACTTATCGGGAGTATTCCAAAACAACACCTGTCTAAAAACACACCAAGACACAAAGTATAAATGTGTGAATTTTCAAGAAAATTCCGTTTCAGAGTAGGGAACAAACCCACAAATAGACACACACACATACAAACAAAGTAACCTTTATATATAAGTTTAGATTAGATCTTAGATTTAAAATAAATTTTTACAGTATTAATTACAAAGTATTAATGAAGTCAAAATAATAAATCAAGCCAAAACCAAACAAAAAATATTCAGGTAAAGCTGTATTTAGATTTCATCCTTTCTCCACACAAAATATTGCATGTATCCAATCCCATGTGTCATCAAATTGATTCATTAATATTACTTAAGAAATTACTCAAGCCAAGTTGTTCTCAGAAAAGAAAGACAACTTTGAATGATTCTTTCTCTTCAGATCAAGATAAATATTTTACAAAGGAAGGCATTATGAAAAAAAACAAAAAAAACAAACACTTCAATCCAATTTTGATTGCATTTCAGCTGAAAACTGTATAAGAACGGATTGTTTTGAATTTCAAATTATCTTTCGAATAAGCAAACTACTTCCATACAATAAGCTGTGAATAAGACTTTTATAGAATCATATTGAAAGAAAAAATGCTATGTTTATAGATATTCTCAATGGAACAGCCAGCCAAATCAAAAGATTCCGCTAAGTACAAGTTGAGAATCAATCCACCGATAAGAAAAGGCGCTTATTAAAGCAGAACAGCAACTCTATTCAAAAACATAATTCTTTCTCTATTTTTTTTGTTTCTTTTAAACAAGTTTATTTTTCTAAACCCTTGACTTAATAAATATCTTCATGCCTGATATTTGATGGAGAACTCTTTGATAAAAGTAGAGAAGAGTTTGATGAGAATCTTTTCCCTTTGTTTTCATGTCATAACTTAGTTTATCTCCAATTATTTGTTGATGACATATGGAGACGCAGGTGTACACTCGGTGAATCAAGTGTCAGTCTACAATGTCTAATGAGGTATTGTTTGAGCCTAGATTGATGAAGAACGAATTTAGCTTGCAGATATATGTAAAGATTATAATAGGATGATACAGTCACAGCCATTTAATTAAATGGTAAACATTTAGCATGACTCGCCATTGTTCTGTATTCTACAAGGGAGAAAATATTAGCTGTTCAAATAAAAGGAGATCTATGTAAATAATGATTTTTTTAGAATCCTTAGATATAAGGTTTGATAATTTGTACATCTATCTTTTGAACTGTTTTCCTCATCCTTATCATTGTTACCTCCACAATCCTTGAGATGAAGTTGGATAATTTGTAAATCTATTTTTCAGACTGCTGTCCTCATCTTTATCATTGTTACCTTTTCAATCCTGGAGATGCATAATCCCTACCTATTAATAAAATGGTCTCGATAAATAGCGTCTATAGGAGGTTTTCGCAGGCTTTTATAGACTCAGAGACTACCAGTGCACAGTCAATTCTGGACCCACCAGGCCATTTTGGTTAGGGTTGACCGTGTTCCGTGCTCCTTTAACCTGGCTTTTTCCAGGTGTTGCTCATTCTTTGCACACTCGCTTCATTTTTAACGAGAGTTTTTAATGAAATTTGACCAATCTTCAGATCTACCTTTTCAATTTGACTCTTTTTTATATGACGTCAGCACTTTGAAAAAAATCAGCTCTGTGAACCTCATTTTTTTAGTGTCTCTTTTTACCCCATTTTTTGCATCAGTGGGTTGTGTTTGACCAATTTGGTTGAAATTTCACACACAGATGCTTGGCGTGGTCTACATTGATTGTCAAATTTTAAGCCGATTTGGCACGTGGACATTAAGTCAGGGCTCATTTTGCCAAAAAATACCCCTGCAATTATTTGAGGGTTCAATTTGTAATTGTTTTATCTTGTAAACTGGACAATTGTCCTATTCTTTTTATACTCAATCCCATTTTCTTTAGAATGAATACCATTGTAAAAGGTATGAATCTACTTCAAGATACTTGCCAAGATTAATTTATTTCACTCTTCATGTTTCAGCCTATATCTATATTTATATATATATTATATAAAATGGTCTGTTATTGAAGTAAAAAGAAACTCAACACAAGAATTTCTCATTGTAGATAACTGGCTGATGATAGTTTTGATTTTATGCCAGAGAGTAAAACTACAAAAACGCTTTTTCAAATAAACTCTCCTTCTCGCTTACAAATATTCCCTCTTCCCCTCTTCCAAATATACTCTCCACCTCCTTCTCTCTTCCAAATATATCCCCCTCCTCCTTCTCTCTGCCAAATAACCTCCTCCTCCTCCTCGCTTTCAAATATCTCCTCCTCCTCTCTTCCAAATATCCTTTCGTTCTCTGTATCTCTTCCGTTCAATACCCTCAATCACTTTACTGTGCATTAACTGTAATAGTCGTCACTTATCAACTTGATAGTTGATTTGTCTAATGTTATAAACTGTCAGTCTTGACACAATACCTATGCACCTAGAGTGCAAGCCTCAGTCAGACACTCAGCTGACACCTCCAAGGACTATTTTCAAAATGAATTAAGTCGGCTTAGACTTTTGCAACCAATCAATAATTTGAATGAATCTGATAGTTTTTCAGACCAATGGCAAGAATTATCCACAAAAACTATTTTTAGCTATAGGCAACAATATAAGAGCTGACCAAAACTTGCTTGATATGACTTGTTTTTCTTTCACTTTCAAATGAAGCCATAAAAACATAAGTTCATTAGTTAACCATTTTCTTATTTAAGGTTTATTTTATTTTCAATGAATAACTTCACTAAAGAAATAATGTTTTTTAAAAAAAAGTTTTGTTGTCAATCTCTCTTTTAGCAAACTGTACCTGAAGAACTAACAATGAAGATTCATTGATTTTTAGGATCCCAGGAAGTTTCCATTAAATCCTGGAGTTGATCCAGATCAATAAAAAAAACACAAACCAAAAAAATCATTCATTCCCGATAAGATTTGAAAAAAAAAAGAAATTACATCTCAGTTAATTCTTGTTAAATTCTTTAGAAATTCCCCACATAATATTTGGATATGACTAGCAGCATTGCCTGGCCTCAAAAAATTTTAAGTATGGTCATAAATATATATGTATTTCAATCAAATTATAATTTTATGATTCAACACAAAATCTTGTATAACATTTAACATAGTGCCAGATAGCTGTTTTGATCTTTTCAATCTCATCAGTGACATGCAATGTTCCAAACCCAGAGTGGTATTCAAACCAGCAAATGCTTTAATGATTGGCTCACAACACAGATATGTGTTCATAATGGAAATTTTTACAGTTTTACTCTTAATCGTAGCTATGCTATTCTTTCTGGAAGCTGATTTTTTGATTATCAGTTTTCGATAATCATCTGAGGTATTCTGTGACAAAACATACTATTATCACTAGTCAAGTTATTTGGACTTCTTCTCTCATCTCCATTATTGGCCGACATGCTCTTTGGCCATTTTCAGGTATGATTCAAACTAAGGAACCTTCCAAGTTGGACTGATAATAACCTAAAGAAAGCTTAAGAGCATATTGCTGGCAACAATGAAGATGAGAGTAGAAGTGCAAATAACTTGAATAATGATAATACCCTTGTCATTATTACAACGTGATTGATTTCATGCAGTTTCTTAAGGTCATTTGAGAATACTTAATCAATCACTATAATTAATGTTGCAATTTCAATTTGAATGGAATCTTTATGTAACAAAAATTGGGTTGCAAATTACAGTCAATACCATTTTTATTACTTTCATTTATAAATTAGAAAAAAAAGAACTGAAAGAATAAAAGAGAAAGGAAAACACGTTAAACCTTTCAAATCCGTAGAAGGAAAATTCAATGGACTATAAACTTTATTTGTCTAAATTTCAAACAACACTGTTAACCAAGAACAAAATGAGCATAGAGGTCAGGGGTTATGAACGACTCAGCTAAATTTCTGGCTTGGAGAGTGAGTATTTATACAATGGACATGAATCAGATTATGAAAGATCATATTGACTGACTGAAATGGCTTTCAGCTTTCAGACAATGGTTAGGCAATCAGATTCTGGAATCACAGTACACATGTTTGAATCCTGGTCATTCCATTTTGTTCACATGTGGACTAATTAATACCTTTAGGAGAGGTATGATATAATGGACAGAGATTTGAATTTGCATGTTACATTTATTTTCATCTCTACTGTTACTTTCATAATGTTTCAGCAAATTTGTCATTAGTGCTTCTTCAGGCATTACTGGAACTGTTGATCAATCCTGACTGAATTAGGAAATAGCTAAGAATACTTAAAAGATTGACATAGCACCAGCTGATGCCTACAGAATATGGAATTTTTAGTCTTGAAAATTAAGTAAAGGGTTTAATTTGCATTCCAAGAAAGCCTCCAGTGTTTGACATGAAAGTTTATGCCTATGTGAAATACCTGAAGAAGGCTGATGAACAAAAGGGCCATGTGGAGCCATTTTGGTTGGTGGCAATAACATTCTGAGTTAAATTGTAAAAAATTATTCATAAAAATAAAATAGTCCAAGTTGTAAATATCAGTTTGCAGCAAGTAATTTTCAAAATCAAAAGGAATGTTTAGAAACCAGTCAGAGAAGAATTCCAAATTGATATCAAGCCCAGGAAAAGGTCTATTAGCAATTTATTTCCCTCGAGGAGCAGAAAGAATAGTTATAAATTTAACAAACTTTAGAACTTTACATAATAAAAGAAATACTACTTCTAGCATCTGATTGGTTAATTCCTTGTGACCCTGGCTATGAATATAATCTTCCAAATGTTGATGATTATATAACTAAAAAGGTTGCAACAAGGATAGATATAGAAGTAACAAAAAGATGAGAATAGAAGTCTGAATACTTTGAATAATAATAAAAACTCATCTTACTACTTCATACAAGCATTTTTTATTACAATTTTAAAATATGATGGACTCCCCCATCTCAATTTATGAAAATAATCAGAAATATTTTAGCTAGTATAAATTTCACCAGTTTTTTCTTATCCATTAAAACAGCTTGACATGGCCAATCTGTCCTTCATAGAAGATTATTCTTCAGCATTATACAGAAGAAAGAAAAGAGAACTTATGCAAAAGCCTAATAACACAAAGATAGACATGAGTTTATTTTATAAAATGACTGGAGAAGTCCAGGGACTGTGGATAGGCAATTGAACTTCAGAATCATAATATGCAAGCTCAAATCCCAATCGTTCCGTTTACATTCACATTTGGAATAATACTCTTGAGAAAGTTATGAATCTCCACATTCCCCCAAGTTGTGATGTTCAAAAACCTATATGTAGACAAAAACTTTTTTTATCAAAAATGATTTTTCTAGGCATTAAAATGGCCTAAAAAGGTTGATATGCCATAAAACAAAACTATCAAACCTTGTAGTCGGAAGTATTGACAGACTTTACCTTTATATTTACTTTTGACTTAGTATTCACTATTCTTGTTTCAGTTTAACTTTACCTACCTAAACCTGTCTTCTGAGACTTTCTTAGCGACCCTTTTTGACGGCCACAATAATAAGCAGGCAATCTTTTCTTAAAAGTCGGATATGTAGATACAGAAAGAAAGCATACTATAAAAGCTTAAAAAATAAAATCGAAACCTCTTCTTCACACATAACATGACAAATAACATTCATTAGCATCTGTAAACAGGGTGCTTATCTTTTGTGGATTTCTTATTTTATTCTTCATGGCATAATTATGAACTTGATCAAAACAAACCTTCTTATGTTTCAAGAGAGAATAATTATGATGTCTGGATATGTTAAAAGTAAAACAAATCTTGAGGAACATCTGTAAAGGTAGAGAGAAAAAAAACTGGCTCATGCTCTGATACAATCATCAATTGTTCCCACCCACCCTTTCCCCCTCTGAAATAGACGGAATCTACTTCCTCACTATCATACGACTGGAATCTTTGTTATCCATTCATTGCATTTCCTTCCTCTTTACACCAGACTTATTCAAGTCAAACGGTGAATAACTTTAGTTCTCTACACTGCGCGTGTCCTATGAGACAGATAATTTGTAAACTTAATTCTATGCAACTTGATCCACTTTGCTTCTATTTTCTTTCTTTTTTTTTCTTCTTTCCCCAAGTTTTCTTAATTTGCATTCAAATTTCTTACCCCCCCTCCATCCCAACTCCCCTTCTCTCTCTTTTCATTTTTATAAAAATCTATTTCCTATGTATTTCTTTTGGTCGGCATTCATATCAAAAAGACCTCCAGGAACACAGTATTATTTTTATCTAGGTATTACAATTGAACATTGCACTCTGATGTGATATTCAAGATGAACAGTTTTATAAAAGTGTCGTTTCCTTATCTTCATTATTTCTCTCTTTCTTTCTTTTTCATTTGATGTGTGCATCAGCATCAGCATCATCTACTGCTACTGCTTTTATTCAAAACCAATGTCTCAAACCATTTTTGTTAAAACTTTTCATTGTCTTACTCAAACCATTTTTGTTAAAACTTTTCATTGTTTTATTAATCTTAAGATTTTCCTATTTTATGTCATATTGATAATCATATCTCTAATTTCAAATACACAACTTGTATTCCAATCTTACTTGTAGTACTATTAATTCTATTGGACTGTTATTCTGATATATCCACGGGAGTTGTATTTTTTGGCATGAAGTGGGATCTGCTATCAAGATTATGAATCATTATTGGCACTGATTGGCACTAGCCTTATCTTTCCTCCAGGGTATTATTTTCTCTTCTAGAACTTTGCAATAGACAACAGCATTAACTTCTTCCCTGTTGTTGAAGAAGTGAGTGAAGATATCACCCTCAGTTGACATCACACAGAATACCATGATACTTGCTGGTTTTTTCATCGTTGTCTTGTGTTGAACCTCTAAAGATGAGGAGGCTATCCAGTGATCATTCCGCTTATTGAAAACCACATCAACCATGAAAATCTTCTTGTGGGAAAAAAACTTGATGACTAAGCCATTCGATTTCATCCAGTTCAACAGCTTTTGGCACCTGGTCAAGCAAATTTCCTTCATTTCTTGAGTCAAAAGATGTCTTTTTCCTTGTGAAAACGAGGTTAATGCTCTATGAATTATCATTAAGCTGACACCTCTCTTCTTTGCCAATATTGATAGTCGCGAGGCTGGATTTGCATCGATACTTCTCTTGAGTCCATCTAAGAAGCAAAATTTTAGAATTTTGTCACTTCTCGGCAGCACATTGGTCTTTGCCAGTCTCATCAAAACGTTTACAAACATTGTAAAGAGTTTTTCTAGGGTACTTTAGCATCGTTATTATGGCGCTAGGAGTGTGATCCGTGCAACAGAGTTGCATATGGCTGAATGTTTGGCTCTCTCCATTGCCTAATATTTATTGCATCAGTACTAGTATATAACTAGTTGAATTATTAGACAAATGGAAGTATCTAAAAACAATCAGGAGTTCTATATATTAATATTTAAGTGCTTAAAACCTCTTCAAAGTTTGCACGGATTTACCTGTTAGACCCTGTACATTACCTATATACAAAAACAGTATTAACATTCATCTACTGAAATCAGATATAGCTAGTGTTTGGAAAATCTGGCCAATGCATAATATATGTCATTAAGATATTTTGTAACTAAAAAAACAATCTAATGATTTGGAATAAATACTTGTAGGATAAACAAAAACAATAAATGATATTATGAGGGTAGGATTTAGGAAATGAATTTATTTCCTTCTATTGAATGAGCCTGATATTCTCATTCTTTCTTTCCCAGTTTTTTTATATTAAAATGTAACCTAAACTTTACAAAGAAAGATATATATTTAAGATATGATGTTGTAGGAATGAACCTAAGTGACCTCAGGTCACATACTACTATCATGCAAAAAGACATTGTTTCTTTAATCCCCTTG
>JAYKTE010447538.1:0-10314 GCA_036873565.1 Xipholeptos notoides | reverse complement strand
GAGAGAGAGAGAGAGAGAGAGAGAGAGAGAGAGAGAGAGAGAGAGAGAGAGAGAAAGAGAGAGAGAGAGAGAGAGAGGGAGAGAGAGAGAGAGAGAGAGAGAGAGAGAGAGAGAGAGAGAGATTATTTGCAATTTATCTCTAGTGCACATTGATTTATAACTTCTCCACACCCCACCTCACACAAGAAAAAAAAATAAATAAATCAGCCTCTTACTCGTGACTTTTAACAAAACCAGAAAATATGAAATGAAAGACGAATGTTGAATTCTGACACATCTTTATTCAAACAAGACGTATGATATATTTCCGATGGGATATTTCTCATCCAAAATCTTAAGATGCCATTTTACTCTTTTTTGCCTATCAATGGATGTAGTTTTATTACTCAGTCTGTAGATATGCAGAAACACACACTATCGTTTGTGGGGAAGTCGACTTGGCCCAGTGGATAGGCAGTCGGACTTCGGAATCGTAGTACTCGAGTTCGAATCCCAGTCGTTCCGTTTGTATTCATATTTGGATTAATACCCTTGGGAAAAGTATGAATCCCTACACTCACTCCAGCTATGGGTTAAAGAGTGCATATTGTGTTGTTTAAAAAAACTAAGTTTGGACAAAAAATAACGTTTACCAAAAATGAATGTTCTCAGCATTAAATGACCTAAAGAGGTTAATATACCGTAAAACACAAACAAATATCGCGAAAATAATCTTTGACTGAATTCATGTTTGTATTTTCTTCAATGAAGAAATGTTTTTATGGACTAAAAGAAAAAGAAAACATATGAGAAAGAAAGATCTTTCATTTTTTCTACTTTTTAAAGAATGTCAATAAAAACGAATGTAGTTCGAATCCAAGTGATTTTTTTTTTCGTTGACAAGACAACAACTAGTCTGGGGAAGATGGAAACGTGGAAATTAAGATAAAAATATAGGCTAATCATTTGAATCCAGCTCATTATCACAAATTGAGTTGGGCAAGTCGATTTGGCACAGTGGATAAGCAGTCGGACTTCGGAATCGTATTACACTAGTTCAAATCCCAGTCGTTCCAATTGCGTTCATATTTCGCCTTATAACCTTTGGGAAAGGTATGAATACCCAGATTCCCTCCAGCAATGGGTAAAATAAATGTAGATATATCCTAAGGACATTCAATGATTCCAATAGCCCAGGGATATAATGGTCACGTAAAATTCACCTTGTGCCTAACTTGGGTTGGTGCTCGACCAAGTAAATATATAATCTAAGGGAAGGAAACACTGATATACAAAATATATAATGATATAATGAGTTCGTAAAACTGTCCTTGTGTCTAACCAGACTTTGTGCTCAATTAAGTAAATATATCCTAATGATATTCACTGACTACAAAAACATAGGGATATAATGAGCTCGTAAAACTGGCCTTGTGCCTAACTAGACTTTGTGCCCGAACAAGTAGATATATCCAGATATATATATACATACTACATATATCCCAATGACATTCACTGATTACAAAAGCCCAGAGATATAATGAGCACGTAAAACTGGTTAGGTGCCTAACTAGACTTTGTGCTTGACCAAGTAGATATATCTTCTATGTAGTGCAACACTGATTCCAAAAGCCCAGGGATATAATGAGCATGTAAAACTGGTTTTGTGACTAACTAGACTTGGTGCTTGACCAAGTAGATATATATTATATACAAGGCAATACTGATTCCAAAAGTTCAGGGATATAATGAGCACGTAAAACTCGCGTTGTGTCTAACTAGACTTTGTGCTCGATCAAGTAAATATATCCTAATGATATTCACTGACTACAAAAGCATAGGGATATAATGAGCACGTAAAATTGGCCTTGTGTCTAACTATAGTTTATGCTCGATCAAGTAGATATATACAGATATAGCTATATACTATAAGTAGTAGAAAAGAAATGTTGACCTGCTAGCAAAATGTCAGAAAGCGGAAGATCAAGAATGGGGTTTCACTTCAGAAAAGGACGGAAAGATATGGCGTCAGTGTAATGCTGACGCCATCTCTTATGAAATTCAATGTTTCCATTCGAGAAGTGTTTGCGTTCGTCGAACAACGGAAATGGGTATCCAGAGGTACAGGTGTGAAGCTGTCTAATTAAGAGGCAGATGAGAAAATTCCGTATCAAGTGAAAAAGAGTGCCTAATTAAATTCCAGGCTTGCGCTGTAGAAAAATGATCGCGCGAAATTTTATTAATCACCGACGCCTGCCTGCCTGTCTGCCTGCCTGCCTGTCTGCCTGCCTGCCTGCTCGGTTCGTGCCTCTGTAAAAGGCGACATAATTAGCTGAGTTGCTGAAAAAAGGATTGCTGGTTTTTATTATTATTTTTATTATTATCATTATTATTATTATTATCATTATTATGAGATCTCACACCAAGCACAAGGCGCTTGCGCAGTGCGCAATGTGCACCCAGTAACCAGTGGTTTTCTGAGTGACAACAAGTCTTCTCTGAGCTCCAGCAGGTCAAAGACTCGATGGTGCAACATCATCTTGGGTTTTCGTCCCTCTGTGTCCATTATTATTATTATTATTATCATTATTATTATTATTATAATTATTATCATTATGAAATCTCACACCAATCACCAGGCGCTTGCGCACCCAGTAACCAGTCATTTTTACTGCAGTCAGATTGACAAAAAATCTCCTCTGAGCTCCAGTAGGTTCCGCGCCATTCCAGTCAAAGACTGGACAGTGCAATAACACCTTGTGTTTTACCCCTCTGCGTCCATTTTACACACCCGCCAACGACCGGTGATGATTACTGAAGGCAGAATGACAATAAGCCCCTCTGAAACTCTAGTATCTCTGGGTACCTTGCAGCCCGTGACTTCAAGCCCTCCTCCCTCTCATTCAGATATATTTGTTTTACGTGAGTGCAGCGGTCGTTCAAGAGGCCTAATTATTCCTCCACCAATTCCAATGTCCTGCAGTCTTCCTTTCGGGTCTTTTGAGATTATTTCTAGTCCTCTAATGTTGATATTTTAGTGGTTTTCACTGGAGTCAGAGAGACAGCAAGTCTCCTCATGATGCTTCAACAGAATCTACTCCACCCCAGCCAAAGACTGTATGGTGCCACATCTCGTATTTGAAAATTCTCATTATTATTATTTTGAATATAATTATTATTATGATGAATTCTCACACTTGTCAGTCATAGCAGTTGCATGCTGTTCTTAACCGTTGGTTTTCGCAAGAGTCAAAGTGACAACATGTTTCCAGGCGATTCTCCAGCAGGATCCGCTCCATCCCAGTCAAAGACTGTATGGTGCCACTTCTCCACGGGGTTTCACCCAACTATATCCATCTCTCACACGCAGGACCTGCAGAATCTATTATCATTATGGGATCTCACCAATCACCAGGTACTTATGCACCCAGTAACCAGTGGTCTTCACTGTAGTCAGAGTGACAACAAGTCTCTTCTAGACTCCAGTAGTCCGCAGCATTCCAGTCAAGATTGTATGGTGCAATATAATCATGAGTCTTCACCCCTCAACGTCTACTTCGCACACGTGCCATTTACAGTCACCCCACTCTGCTAACGCCCGGTGATTCCGTTTACGTTTACATTTGGAATACCTTTGGGAAAGGTATAAATCCACACATTCCTCCCGCCTATGGATTTTATAGTGCATGTTGTATTATTTAAAAAAAACTACGTGTTTACAAAAAGAACGATTATCAGATGATTGTTCTCGGCATTAAATGACCTAAGAATGCCGTAAAAAAGACAAAAAGTAAAAACACTTGTTATTTCTGCCCTACCCTATACTTGTAATGATGATACATTTGGGCTATTACCCTTAGGAAAGGTATGAATCCACACATTCCCTTCAACTATGGATTTTATAATGCATATTGTATTATTAAAAAACTTAAAGAACGATTATCAGAAGATGATTGTTCTCGGCATTAAATGACCTAAAAATGCAGTAAAAAAAAGAAAAAAATGTAAAAACATCTGTTATTTCTGCCCTACCCTCTTATATTTACTTCATCGAGCACCAACCCAAGTTAGGCACAAGGCCATTTTTATGTGCCTATTCCTGGGCTTTTGAAATCAGTGATGCCCTCCACCAAGATGAATTACTCTCCCGAATTAACCAGCCTCATCTGCCCGAGACAGCTGAAAGTAATTGTAGTGGTTTTTGACTCGGATTTGAACCCGTTTAATACAATTCCAGAGACCGAGCTTTTTCCACTGCTCCAACCTCGCTGCCCTTTCTGCCCTACCCTATACTTGTAATGATAACATAAAAAAAATCTTTATAAAATTCATTCAATTTCAACACGAAAATATTTTTTTTCCTTCTTCTTGAACAGTGATGCTATGAGAGCCACCTCGCTATTTTGAAAGTAAGATTTTTTTGGTAACTCCTTCGAACGTTTATTTTCTTTTGAAATTTAAAATTTTCTGTCTGATGAATCTAAATTACGTTTCCCCATTTTTCAGAATGAGATATCTGAAACATATGTTCGCTGTACAGACAGTCAAGCAAAAGTTAATGAAACGAAGATGTCTCTGTATCGATCTGGATAAACATAAGGTATCTCATACAATTCGAGAGACACTCGCACATAAACACACTTACATACAGATGCAGGGAAGTCGATTTGGCGCAGTGGATAGACAGCCGGACTTCGGAATCGTAGAATGCGAGTTCGTATCCTGGTCGTTCCATTTGCGTTTATATTCGGGCTAATACCGTTGGGAAAAGTATGAATTCCCACATTCCCTCCAGCTAACATCGGGTTATTCAAAACACTAAGTATGGACAAAAACTAACATTCACCATTACAAATGATAATTCATGGCAATAAATGACTTAAAGATCGTTGATATGCCGTAAAACACAGAACAAACAAACATCTACTTGGACTAATATCCTTGGGAAACCGTATGAATCTCCACATTCCCTCCAGCTATGGGTTAAAAAGTGCATATTGTTTTAATTAAAAAACTAAGTGTGAACAAAAAATAACAAAATGATTCTTCCCAGTATTAAATGACCTAAAACAGTTGATATGCCGTAAAACACAAACAAATAAACAACACTTACATACAAATACAGCTACTACATCTCAACACAAACAAATCCAAGGATTCTTGAAAGCGTACAGTCACTATAGGCCTAACTTGGGCTGGTGCTCGACCAAGTAGATATAATATAGTACAGTCACTATAGGCCGTGTTGTCAACAGGATAAAAGCACTTTTAGTAGTTTATAACAGCGGTGGGCACAATTTTTGAAGTTGTGTATTAAATGATAATAAAAAAAATTCCCACACAAAATTCCCGAGTTCGATCACTTGAAGATGGCCGAAGGGTTAATCGGCCTAAATGGTATGAAGGTAACAATGATAAGGATGAGAACATCAGTCTGAAAAAAAAATGTACACAAATTGAATGCTAAAAGTTTTGCTACCTGTGCCCAAATACAATTCGGCTTTTTATTCACATTTAAAATTATTTTAGTAAACTAAGTTATATTCCGACCTTTATGAACCACTTAACTCACAGACGGTGGACACTAGTGGCCTGCGACTGTGCTTTTGGTAGAGACCGTTCCGCAGTTATCAAGCCAACAGCTTGCCCTATTGATCTGATGACCTCGTAGGCGAGAAATTAACAATCACTACAGGCTGTAGATTCCGTTTGAATTTATCTGAAATATATATATATATATATATATATATATATATAGTAATCAATCTAAAGGGAGATATTTATTTGGTGTTTAATTGAAAATTAAAAAAAATCATACACACAAATTAGGCAAAAGGCCATAAAATTTTGGGGTGGAAGTTAGAAACTTGGCTTGGTCTTCGTTAGTCCTTATCCTTAACTAAATGCATTCATGACCCATTCACCTATTCGCATCTTACAAAAGTCCATGTGTCTTTCAAACTGACATACAACCAAAACACCACAATACCACATTTGCTCTATGGACTGTCCCTACTTAAGATATCCCCGATGATAATGGGTGAATTATATATATGATTTGATCTAGAAGGGGAATGGGACAGAAAATACCCACAAAAGTAACAACAATTATTGTTTGGTTAGTAGGTATCAATAGGGAGGACTTTGCTCGTATTCATAGCTAGAGTGGTCAATATCCGCGATAGAGCGTGTGTAGCAGATAAATTCAAACACGGAGTCGGCAGCCCATGGTGACTGTTAGTTTCTCGCCTCCGTGCTCATCAGACCAATAGTTTGCCCAAATGGTCTGATGAACGTGCAGGCGAGAAACAAACAGTCAGCAAGGGCCGCCGACCCCGTATTTGAATTTATCTGTTAAACTGGAAAATGCAAGAAAGTTTACCATCTGTCAAATTCACACGCATATTTTAATAATTATGCCCAAAGATGTTTACTTGGTTATGTCAGTATTTCTCGCGAAGAATCTTCATTTGGCTGACAGCCCGTCGTTATCATGGTGTAGGAAGTGCCACCACCGGAGCCAAAATGACTTGCAGCCAACGGAAAGAATTTTCAAAGGTTACCATAAGACCTTGTTGCTTGTCAACGAATTTGCATATGAGTCCAAATTCAATATAATTCAAATGTCTTATTGATCTAGTTTAAACTGAAAAGAAAATTATGGTCTAAGCCTAGTATTAAAAAAATATGTTTGTGCCATTGACGTGGCTCTCTTTTTAAATGTACATATATTTACTTCATTTGTTGATGTTTATAGAGATTGGTTTTTGAGAGTGTGTGTTTTTTTTAAATAAAGAAAACTTTTGAGTTACATAGAAAGGAACTGTTTGATTTACAAAAACTGTTGGTGTAAATAAAAAAGCTAAACTAGAGTTGAGAGAGACCAAAATTTAAAGTTTTTTGACGCGGTCAATATTTTAAGAAACTATCAATCATAATTCAGAGAATCGTTCAATGATTATGAAATGATTAGCCATTATTAATTATATAATGAAGGAGAGGCAAAAATTCAAAGTTTTTTTACACAGTCAATATTTAAGAAATTATCAATCAAAATCCAGGGAATCATCAAATCATTATGAAATTTTCAGCAATTATTAATTATATAATGAACTAAGGAGAGACAAAAATTCAAAGTTTTATTGATACAGTCAATATCAAAGAAATTACCAAAATTCAGAGAATCATCCAATCATTATGAAATGTTCAGCAATTATTAAATCAATTAATTTTTTTGACACAGTCAATATTTAAGAAATTATCAAAATTCACAGAATCATCCAATCATTATGAAATTTTCAGCAATTATTAAATTAATTAATTTTTTTGACACAGTCAATATTTAAGAAATTATCAAAATTTACAGAATCATCCAGTCATTATGAAATTTTCAGCAATTATTAAATTAATTAATTTTTTTGAGAGTCAATATTTAAGAAATTATCGAAATTCACAGAATCATCCAATCATTATGAAATTTTCAGCAATTATTAATAAATTTTTTTGACACAGTCAATATTTAGAAATTATCAAAATTCAGGGAATCATCCAATCATTATGAAATTTTCAGCAATTATTAATTAAATCATAAACTAAGGAGAGAAAAGAAAATTCCAAATTTTCTTGTTTTATTTCCTATAAAAACATTCTCTCTTTACTCTGTTTTTGTTGTCTTTATTGTTTCTTGCTTTGTCTTATTTTCTTCTTTTATTTCCTATGATATGATTCAGTCCTTCAATCTTGTATTGATTCACCAATGTCATCTCTATTCAAAAAGAGTTTCGTGCAAAACGACAATTTTAAGAGATACCCCCCACCAAAAAAAAAAAATCACCAAAAAAAAAAAAAAAAATGAGAAAAACAACACTAACAAAAAAAACGAAAAAAAACAAACGTGTACGACTATGTACGTTCCTTCAGCTTTTTAAATTTTATTATTTTTTATTTATTCTATTTATTTATTTATTTATTTTGCCCACGGAATTAGTTCGAAGCAAAAAAAAAAAGTCCCCTGACTTGAACTTAAGCCTTTCTTATAATTAGTGGGAAAATCCCATTTGCCTTAAAAACAAACAAACAAAGAAACAAATAAACAAACAAAATATACGCATACAAAGACGCGCGAGCGCGCACCCACACTAACAAACACACGCATCGACACACAGACACAGGCATTCAGATATAAGCACATGCACACTAACCGACACCACTTATTATTACACATACATACGATTATGTGTGTACATTCACGTGAGCCCATACCCACATAAATGGAAGCACACACACACACACACACACACACACACACACACACACACACACACACACACACACACACACACACACACACACACGCGCGAGTACACATTCGCACATGCAGAATCACACAAAGATAGGAATACACACATGGGAGAATGTAAATACTGAATAAAAACACGCGCACTGGCACATAAACAAGTTCGGAATCGTAGTACGCGAGTTCGAATTCCAGTCGTTCCATTCGTGTTCATATTTCGACTAATACCTTTGGTAAAGGTATGAATCGCCACATCCCCCCCCCATCTATGGGTTAAATAGTGCAGACTGTGTTCAAAACACTAAGTGTGGGCAAAAACAAAACGTTTCTCAAAAATGATTTTTCGCGGCATTAAATGACCTAAAAAGGTTACCGAAAACACAAACAAACAAACAAACAAACAAACAAACAAGCACTCGTGAAAACACACACACACACACACAAGGTTACACGCACACACTGGCTCACACAGATACACACAAACTCGCTTAGACACACAAACACACATACATGAGCTTACTTAGACGCACACACACACACGAGCTCACATAGACACATAGACACACAAAGAAATTAGCCCAGTTAGACACACAAACACGCACACGAAATGAAAAACACACGAGTTCACATACACAAGCTCATACACACACGTACACACATACATACATACACAAGCTAACAAACACACACTTTCCCTTACAAACACACACGAGCTCACACATACATCCGCTCAAGCTCTCACACACGAACATACTACCTCCCTCTCACACCCAAACACATATATAGGATCCCACACCACTTACACATAATGTCACACGAACACACACAAGCTCTTTCTAACTAACATACACATATACACAAAGAAGCTCACACACACACACACACACACACACACACACACACACACACACACACACACACACACACACGCACACACAAGCTTACACACAGACGTGCTCTTGCACACAAACGAATTCACAACACATAGGAGTTCTATCCCACTCACATACACATAATATACACAAAGAAGCTCTCACACACACACGTGCACACACACACACGCACACAGGCACAAGCTTACACACAGACGTGCTTTCACACATAGAAGAGTTCGCAACACACACGAGCTTTCTTTCACACATGCAAATGAGATCGCACAGCCACACACAAGCGCACACGTAATATGACCAACGTCCACACACCCATACCAATAAACCCCGGTGAGAACGTTTTCGAAGTTGATGGCATACATGAGACCTATCCCAGGGGAATCATAGCCTATTTGCAAGTGATACTTTCTTGATGACGGCACGTAGCCTCATCTAAAAGCAAAGAGGGAAAAAAGTGGTAAAAAATTAAGAAGAAAAAAATGTCTGGAGCCAAAAACACTGTTTTGTAATTGGTCATTTTAAACAAGTAATTGCATTTATTTCCTTAGAGTCCCCGGTCAGTCTTGTTCAAAACCGGATTAATGCACAGATCAATAAATCATAGTTGCATCAGCTGAAAGGATATGAATCAAGGCCTTTCACCATTGATCCAAATATGATACATTAAAAAAAAATGAAAACATTTTTTTGATAAAAAATAAATATTAAGAAATTTATTTTATTATTATTTTTCGAAATCCTTCAGATGATGTACGATGGATTCTAAAAGTACTAATCGGACTATTTTTCTCATCTATACCTTTTCCGGTTCAAGATGGGAATAGTTCGGTTCAAAATTGGAATAGTTCAGTTCAAAATGGAAAAAAATATTAAAAGTATAAATATGAAAAAATATTTTATAAATTATTATTTACCATTAAAAACTTCTGTTATCGCGGTTTTCAGTTGAGCTAACCATTGGGGCAAAAAAGTTTAACAAATCAATACTTTGTTATAGCACCAAAGATATTTATAAATTTTAAATTTTTATTTTAAATTTCCTATTTTGAACTGATTTATTCCCATTTTGAAATGAACCATTCCCATTTTGAACTGAACTATTCCCATTTTGAACTGAACTATTCCCATTTTGAACTGAACTATTCCCAT
>JAYKTE010447427.1:0-10316 GCA_036873565.1 Xipholeptos notoides | reverse complement strand
CCCTCCCTCATTCCCTTTTTCCCCTCTCAAAGTGTCTTCGATTGCAGGAATCTCTCTTATTCGATTTTATTAAAAAATGTTGGTAAAAATTTACATGTTGACCACTTTTACTGATACTATCAATAAAATGAAAACCAGTTCCAAATTTTATCCATGTAGTGAACTAAATTATGTTGCTTTTGCAAGAAACGCTTTATAATCAGACATTGCCTATAGATACCCGGGAAACACCGGGTAAAAAGCTGCTAGTTTTATAATAAATAGAGCTATTTGTAAAGCATAGATTTTTTACTATTGTTTAAAATCGAAAATATAAAAGTTTTTGATTAAAATGATTTCTAAAACTTTGATTAAGTTTTTAAAAAATCAAATTAAATGTATTAAATATTATTTTACATTTAATATAGGACTGAAACCTAACTATAAATTATCTTAAGATAATCTATTTCTTTTTAAATAGTCTTGATCGTTAGCAGTAATTAGATATCATTCGTCTAAAAGTAATGCCTCTTATTTCTTATTCGAGGATGGTGGTGAGTATGTAAAAAAATAAGCTTTTGGCTAATCTTCGTACATACATAAAAACACGCGCGCACACACACATAAACATATATTAATAAGAGCGTGTGTGTGTGTGTGTGTGTGTGTTTTTATGTATAGTTCTTTTTTGTTCGATTTTTTATTTAGATTAACATGTATATGAATGTGTGATAGAATCATACACATACACATATACATACATTTATATATAAATAAAATGGTTCATTCCTTCATATATATAACTATTCATTTTTTTCAATCTTTCTCTATTCTCACCATATGATTACTTGCATTTATCTTTCTTTCACTTATTCACCAAATTATGGATGTAACTAACAACAGAAGTAATTCCTTTATCGTAGGTTCTATTATGAACGTTTCTCTCCCAAAAGTTCTTATTATATTTTGTCTATATCTATTCGACTCTTTTCCCCCCTCTGTATATCTCGGACCACTATTATGTAGCAAGTGCATGAAAGGCTACACCGAGGTCATAGATTGCTGGTGTTGTTCTATCGCTAAACGTGCCAATTCTCTATAATAACACCACAGGTTGACGTTAGACACTGCTATTACAGCGGCTGGAATCGACTGAATTCTTCCTCAAGTGCCATTTAACTCCACCCATCGACACGTTGTCCGATTCGATTGGCTCATTCGTCATACTTATGGCATCAGTTCATGTATTTAAGTGCTGAGGTACAGATGAAAATTATGCTCACCATGAATGTAACTGCAATTTAAACAAAGGTAAAGGCACTGTAAGCGTTAAGATTTCGTGCCATTTTACCTGATACAGACTTTCTATAAAGCGTCTTTTGTATTACACGACATTTTGTTAAACCTTTCATCACCCCCACTAAAACTTGTAATTCTAATGTAATTCAAACTAATTTTCAGTATAATTTTCAATAGACGAATATAACCCTATAATTAATAATAATATTCGTCTTTATTCAAATTATTCGAGCTTTTATTCACATCTTCAGTGTTATCATCAAAGCATTTCCACCGATATACCCTGTATAGTAAATAAAGAGTTAAGTTCGCGGCTCCGAGAACGCTCCCGAGTTCAACATGACGGGTCTCGAATCTGAATAATATTGGAAAAAGCCCGAAGGGTACACCGATTGCGAAACTTGTGAAGAAAACACTAAAGATGACAGTAGAAGTCTGAATAACTTGAATAAAGATAATAATCAAAACTCATCTATAAAAATTCAGATAGTCAATATCCACCGTGACGATAAGAAAGAAGATGAGAGTAGACGTGTCAAAACTCATCTAATAAATCCAGTCAATATTATTGTGAAGATAACACTAAAGATGGGAGTAGAATTCTGAATAACTTGGATAAAGATAATAATTAAGACTCATCTGAAAAATTCAAACAGTCAAAATCCATTGTGAAGATATCACAAATGATATGAGTAGAAGTCTGAATAGCTTGAATAATTATAATAATCAGGATTCATCCAATAAATTCAGTTAATATCATGGTAAAGATAATACTAAAGATTAGAGAGAAAGTCTGAATAACTTGAATAAGGATGATAATCAGGATTCAGCTAATGAATTCAAACAGTCAATATAAATTTAGAAGATAACACTAAAGATCAAGTCTTAATGACTTGAATAAATGTAATACTTGAATAAATGATTATAATCAGGGCTCATTTAATAATATCAATCTTAATACTGTTTTTCGTGAGGCATGCTTAGTGATGTTTGTAAATTTTGACTATTATCTTAATTTTAATAATTATATTAATGACATTTCAGCTAATATACATCCAAGTCTTCTTTAGATCACTGAAATCAATTGAGTAGGGTTTCAATCACCTAAAGAACTCATATCGGCTGGAACGTCATTAAGATCACAATGATTATTAAAAAATAGTCTTAAGATTCTATAGCTGACATAGATAAGTTTTTCTCTTTGAGATAACAGCCACATTTGGGTGTGTTTTGGTTAACCAGTATTGTCCTAACACTAAAATGAGTTGCTCCACCGAGTTAACGCCATCATCAACCAAAAGTGAAAATCATGATTTGAACTCGTATACTACGATTCTGAAATCCGAGCATTTAACCTCTTACTCATCGTGGTCGATTCTTCATAACTTATATATACCATTTTTTTTTTTTTTTTTTTTAGAATTTTGCGAAGAAGTCTGACTGGAATAGAGCGGAACCTCTCAACTTCTCTAGGCTTGCTGTCTGTCACTCTGACTCCGGTGAAAGCTACTGGTCACAAACAGAGAGCAAATGCCGAGAGTGACTACTGCGAAAACTCAAATAGTAATAATAACTTACATATATAGATATATAATAAAAATGATTTGTGATCAATCGATAAGAAACTCTTCCGTCAGGCCGTCCATTAGTAAGGTAATTACGATCCACACTTGGCCTGCTTATCATTACTTGATGCCAAAGTAAGCTTGGCTTAATGGCACTAAGTCGAACAAAGTATGTAACATGAACATCATAAAAACGCCAATGAAGATAAAATAAATTGAGACCCTTGCTCTACTTCCAGCTTCTGCCCCTGCCTTATCACTCACCCAGGCCAATATCTTTGTAGATGAGAACAAGAGAACAAAAAATAAATAAATAAAAGAAAGCAGAACGTATAAGTTTAGTTTGCGATTTTGTTTAATGAGATATCAGCATTTATGGTCATTTAATGCCGAGAACAATTATTTTTTTTATAAACAGTGTTGTTTTATTAACATCACAATCTTAAGGAAATTAGTTTCACAATTGAACCCATAAATAGTCGAGTCATTATTTTCTCACTGGTTCGAGCCGGGTTTTAAGGTTTTGACTCACATAATACAAGTACTTAATCGTTCAGACAAAACTAGCAGTTTATATAAATACAATAGGCCCCGGGACTAAAGCTTTTGCTAGAAAACAAGACAAATTTTTAAATAAAATGATAAAAGGAAATATAAAAATTATTTTTAGTAACACTTGAATGAATAATGACATTCTACCTAAATACACTAAATTTAAAGTACTTTAGTAACGTTAAAAGGAATTTTGGTTAAATTCCATAATTTTTTTTTTTGTTTAAAAAATCTTAAAAGAGAGAAAATAAAAGTTTATTTTTAAATTTTCTTTTACGGAAGAAACGACAAAAATGATTTAAGAATTAGAAATAGAAATCAATTAAAATAGAAAATAATATAAATGACATTTTTTGGATAAAAATATATGGAATTTAACCAAAATTCTTTTTAACGTTACATCATAAATGACCACGTCACAACGTCGCTGTTATGTTGCTAGCAACTTCTTGAGAATGAAAGAAAAAAATGTCTTAGCTGATTATAAATAAATTAATAAAGAATGGTTCGATCATCTATTTTCGATAATTATCAGGGGTATTATGATACAAAGCCTAGCCAAGAATAGTCGCAGATACATGGATTAACGTTATGAAAAATTGTAAGAAAATCTGTTCAGCCGTTTCGGCGTCTCTAGGGAACGAACTCTCACACACACACACACACATACACACATAAAGTTCCACTTGTATAATAGTAGAGAAGAGACATACGAGGTATGTTCAGTAAGTAATGAGAAAATGTCAGGAGAGATATTTATTTTCGTAAGCTTACAAAACTTTGTCCCCTTCTTTTGTCCCGCAACTACACACTTCTTAATCTGTCTCTTCCAATCCTGGAAGACCTCCTAAAAGTCCTGTTTCGGTAGTCCCTTCAGATAATTTTTCGATGCCTCTTTCAGCTCCTCTGAGGCTGTCTTTTATGCATGGAAATAGGAAAAGGTCGCGTTGGGCTAGGTCAGGGCTGTAGAGTAGGTGTTGGACCACTTTCATCTCCCTATCGGTCATCCAGGCGGTCACCAGCGTATGTTCAATAAGTAATGATTTTGTGGATATTCAGATCTTCGGTCAGAACTGTCTCCACTGTGTCAATACTAATACCAACGGCTTCAGATATCATTCTGACAGTTATCCGGCGGTTTTGCATCACTAATCTTCGCACTTCCTCAGTGTTTACCTCCTTGCGTTTACTGTTCGGTGCTCTATATCTGGGTTCATGCTCAACCGGTTCATTTCTTCAGAAAATCTGTTAAACCACCAATAGAAACTTACTTGACTCATCTGTTCATCCCCATATGTCTCCTTTAACATTCCATAAGCTTTTTGTTTGATTTTCTTAAGTATAACACAAAATTTGATGCATAACATTGTTCTTTGTTTCTCTGCATTAGCAAACCTGATCAGGCTGGTGCCAAAACAAATACCGCTGCACTCAAACATAGAATGAGAGGAAGTTGTCAGTAAATCATTTTGTAGACTATATGTATATGTACTTCGACATGAAGTAGCAGTTTGATCAAATCATACTTAATGTCTCTCCTGACATTTTCTCATTACTTATTGAACAAACCATGGGACATATCTATTTGGTCAAGCACAAACCCAAGTTAGGCAGAAGGCCTGTTTTACGTGCTCATTATATCTCTGGGATTTTGTAATTTGTGTTAGCTTTCACCTAGATGAGTTACTCTCATTAAGTTGACAGGTCTCATCCACACGGGTGTTTGGAATCACTCAGATATACCATATACAAATGCTCTATTTGTTAATATTGAGCACATTACATTAAAATACTAGAAACATACTGTTAGTCTTACACCCACTCTAAACACATTGGTGCTACCGAAATTCATGGAATTATATATGTATACGCAAACCTGAATATGTGTGTGTCCTTCCATAAATATGGAAAAAAACGATGCAAGTAAAATATATTAAAATTCATCGTCTTCAGCCAAGAGAAATAGAATAATAGAAATCCTAGATTTATAATAGCTCAGAGCGTAAGGAAAAAAAATATGTAAAAATATTGAAAATCAATGTTTATATAATTTTGTTTTTCTCCAGAGGTTTTTACACGTTGAGGATTGAAGGGAATGGACCATGTCTGTTTATGCCCGGAGCCATGGTTCTTTGTAGATCTTTCTCTGAAATACTTTTTACACAAGAAAACATATATTTTAAGAAATATTTAAGACAAACACAAACACACGCCCGTGAGCAAACACACACACAACCAGGGAAGAGAGAGGGGGAGATAGAAAATATTGCTAGTAAATATACTAGTAAACGGAGAAGTGCAAGCCAGAAGTTAAATTCCTTCTATTATTCGCCCTTGTTATCACTAGAAAAATAAATCACTTGCACCGAGTCGTTACTCTCTCGTCAACCATTATTCTTTTTTGAAAAATGTTTATATAATCATAATAAATTTTTCCATAACTTTTCCCAAACGAAATTTGGTTGCATCTTTATCCACACATTAGGTGCTGACATTTTGGCTTTGTCCCAAAATCTAACCAATTACAATTCAGTGCTATATTTACTGCGAGAATATTGACTCCCATTAATCATGCTTTCATTAAAGATTGTGTTTATATTATTTGATTTTCACAAATGTGCAACATTTGCACTTGGAGAAAGATAGTATGATGTCCAAAAGCCTATTGTAATTCGTTTGCCTATTTTTCTTTTCTTCCAACCTAACTGTGGTTCACAAAATGTGAATGTAGTTATTTCTAGTTATGCTATCTGGCAAATGATATCCTTACTGATTAAACGGACAATCATGCGATATATGAAGATGATATTTCTTTTTCTAAACCACAAGACGGTTCCTCGCAAAGAAATGTTTTTCATCTTCCGAACATCTGAATTTACTTGGAATAATTTCTAGTGATCTTTAATTATAACAACTTTGATAAACTCCATTTTGCTGCTATTCCAGCAGTTGAGAATTGGGAGGGGTAGTGGAGCAGAATGTTACTCAACTCGAAGTCCTGGGGGGATTTGACTAAGTTGAAGAGCCTCGACGTTGCTTAACTTCGATAATCCGACGTGAACCGGTGTCTCCAACGTAATTTAACAATATAGACTGCTTTTGTCGAGAGCCATTGACCGGTCGATTTGTTGCTTACCTGGTGAGTTAGTTGGTGAACGGTTCTTACAAGCAATATTCTAGAATCTAGCCATTGATCGATTATGTCATCAAGTACCCTTTGTGAACGAGCAGGCAAATTGTTACCATTTTCAATTCCCAAATTTCATCGATATCTAACATCTGTAGATCACATTTGCAGCTAGTGAATATAAATCTCCTACAAGTTTTGTGATTTCTATTTTTCTAAATCTGATCCATTCCAGTCGAAAAGTTTTACAGAAATAATACATTCGCTTCTTGCTCTCTTAAAATTGATGACCTACGCACGATCATCTCGGGGCAATTTTCATTTTCAGTGACGCTTTAACAATTGCCGGCGGCTTTCAGAATGGTTCAAATACTTTGAGTAATTTAGTCAATTAGTTAAGACTACTCTTTGATTCGTCCACTCTTTCCGTCGTTTTATAATCTGCCAAGTTTTAATGCAATCAAATTATCTATGTCATCCGCATCAGAAAGTTTAACTCAATCTTTTCTTACAGGTGCTTTTCAATTTCAATTTGAAGTCAGTGCGGCTAAACCAGAATTAAGATTCTGAGATATCAGTTTTAATACAAAGGGACAGATCACAAACTGCAGTCTATTTGAACCATTTGGTCTTAGTCTAAACTTTTGACAAAGTTTAGTGTCAGTATAAAAGATGAATTTTACCAAACATAATCTTTTAAGATTTTAAAGTTCCATAACCACAGAAGAAAGGCTACTATAGCAAACTTTAATGTCAAGGTAGATTTTTCAAATTCTTTTTTTTTTGCACTTAGTGATATTATTACGAGATTCTTGCTTTATTTACAGGTTATTACAGTCTGAAGTTAACAATGAGTCTATACCACACATATCTTTTAATCCGAACATTCGAGATGTTTGAATATTATGATGATTCGAAAAAGAGCAGACTTCTCATTTTCTAAGATGTGCCAGGAAACAAAAACAAACATATCCTCCATTTTCGACATAGTCTATCCTTTAAAAAAACTACCAAAAATCAGGGAATTGTCCAATCATTATGAAATTTTTAGCATTATTGAATTGGTACCGAGCGTTATAAGATTTAATTATTATCTAATAATCTATCGTTTTTTATACACCTAAATGTACCCAACTTTTTTTCATTTTATGCTTATTTGTTTGTTTCTATTCGTTTTTTGTTTTTTATTAATTTTTTTATTGTTTTTATATTGATTTTCCTAAAATTCAGATAGCTACTTAATGTCTTCTATTTTAGAGGTGAGGAATTAATGACGTTTGTAGACAGAAATGAATTGCCATCGCGCGAAAGCACCAGGACACAGAATTTTTCTACTACTCATAATAAATATAAAATAAAATAATAACTTTCTATCTATCTAAGGACGATTTTTCGCATAGCGGGGACATAATTGGCTAACTCCCTTTTTGAAATTTTATTTCTATTTTTCTCGTTATTTACTGAATATTTGTTAATGAAACCTTTATAAAATATTTTCCTTAGTTAATTCTAAAGACCTTTCATATTTATAGAATCTTTAAAAATCTACATTGGACGAAGTTATTTAAAAGTTTTTGTTTGAAAAAATAAGACTTTTTATTATCCAGAAATACATTAAATTAGATGGTTGGCCGGTTGCGGGATGAGGAGAGATACAGATACAGAGAGTATGTAAGGGCGTGCGTCAAAACGAATAGAAAGTGAAAAACTGACAGAAAATGAAAGATATAAATAATTTAGATAAATATTAAAAACAAATGATAAAAATATTAACTTTCTATGATTTTTTTCTCTAAAAGAGATAAAGAAATACATGTTTGTTTTTTAGCTACATAGATTCCAATATTTTTTTTAGAAAAAAATTCAATGTCAATAAAATAATAAAAAGCTTTTCATGTTCATTAAAATAATAGAAATTAAATGTATTTTTTATCATGCATTCATTTAGGTTATGTGTTAATATTCTTATTTAATTTTTTTCACTTTTTAAAATGATTTTAGTTGAAAATTATATATCTATGTCATTAATTGCTAAATAATAGATACATTTATTTTTCTAAAGTGCAACAAAATGTTCATTACATAAAATAAATCCAAAGTAATTTTTAGATTCAATTTGAATTTAATCTTTATAACCTACTTTGTAAAGTTTATAAAAGTGCACTTTAAAAATTGACGATTTCTTAAATTAGATTATTTTTAAAGCTTATAGTAAAAACATTTTTTCAACAATTTTCCTGTTCTGCAAGAAATGCTTTTCTAACAACTAGTAAATATATTACTGAATACATTTTTGAGAAAATGAGAAGGAAAATTAGTAATTTTAATTTTTTTTTTTTAGATATTAAATTCGGTGAATTTATCAAAAGGATAATTATCGTTTAAATTATATTAAGAAATGTATATTTATATATTTTCCAAAAAACACGTAAATAACCGAATTTTAAACCCATATTTAAAAAGTATGGTTTGATAACTAATGTACTATTTACACTATTAAATAGAGAATGTTTTCACTATTCTGAAAAATTTTTAGAACAAAAACTGAAGTAAATTTAATTGATTTTACTAATCAACAGACGTTGTCTTAAAAAATTCCGGGTGCACATATCGGAAATAATTTAAAATATTTTCTTTTTCCAATGATTAACTCGAATAATCTTTCAACGCGTCAAAAGGCTATTTTTATATGTCCCTCAAAAATTCGATTATAATATCAAAATTTATCAAAGATAAAGTATATTTACAGCAAAATTCTTGAAGAGGAAGCGTGGAAATACTTATTGACCATTAATTTTGTCAGATATGTGTTATTTTGATTCTATGTGAATTTTTACATTACAAACATTTTGAAAATTCTTGATTTAAAAAAATATTTTTTGAAATCAGCCTCAGTTCAAAAAATTAAAGTATACTTGTCTTTTAAACTTTTTTAGCGAGTGGTCGGTTCATTGCTGTTATCCCAGCTACAAGTTTCATCTTCCATATTTAAAGGAACATATGCGTCACAATAATAAAAATGTTACAATATGATTAATCAGATTCTTTCTTAGAGTAGTATGAAATTTGATGACACGTCAACGAACAGGCCAGCCATGTTTGTATCTTACAGCCGTGGCTAGCCTATATATTTGTAAGTGACACTCTTTTCTTAATCTAAATTTATTTTGCTTCGATACAGCATAACTATTAATTGTTTTTTTTCTTTATTGTTTTTTTTTCGTGTTTTTTCATCTGTATTTTTTGTTGGCTTGCTTGTTTGTTTTTTACATCTAATTTGTTTTTCATTCATTGTGGAATTTAAATTTCTGTATTTATGTCCTTCACTCCCATTTTACACATTTCATTTTTTTCTTTTTTCTAGTAATTAGACCCCAAACCTACGCACCAGCATTTTTAATCCTTTATCGTAGCTTTATTTCCGACACTTCAATGTTGGCGCCATTTCGATATTTGCACCGAACAGCGTGTCAAACTAAAAACAAGTCAATATGAATTATGTTAACAATCGATTCTCACCTTCAGAACTGAACAGGTTTCGATTAAAGAAAAAAAATTAATTTATCTTGTAATCAATGATAATGGAATTAATCGAATAACCTGAATTTTGGATTTTGTATCAATAAAGTTGTTTATATAAGACTTGAAGTGACCTAACCTAGCAAAAGGGACATCCACTTATGTTAATCAATGGGAGTTTGACCAGCATTTATATTATATTATATATATGTGTGTGTGTGTGTGTGTGTGTGTGTGTGTGTGTGTGTGTGTGTGTGTGTGTGTGTGTGTGTGTG
>JAYKTE010447316.1:0-10316 GCA_036873565.1 Xipholeptos notoides | reverse complement strand
AATCAAATTGCAGTTAGAGACGGTGTTTTTCCCTTGTCTTAAGGTTAATTTCTCCAGTTCCCTATTCTGCAAAAGGGCCGTTTGATTTGTATATGTGGTCTAAATAATTGGCCAAAACGTTTTTGTTATTCGTTGTTGAAAAATTTATATTTTTCTTAATCTAAAAAAAAATTTAAATAAAAATAAAACGGAACACCGCACGCACCCACCGGCGCACCGTCACCGATAACACATTTGACAAAGAAAGTAGGACTATAGTCCGCAAGTTTTCCTGCCAACAATAATGTCCCAATTAAAATTTAGATTAAAATTTAATACGAAAAGAGAAATAAAAAAGCTGGGATAAATACATTTTAAGTTTACAAAGAATAGAACTAATAAGATCGAAAGAAAAAAAATCGAGGGTATTCAATTTAAATAAATTAAATTCCATTTTCATTTATTGAATTCAACAACAACAACAACCAGTAAAAGTTTTAATATCATTTTAGGCCTAAGTTTTTATGCCAAAAAATATCTTATATTAAAAAAATATAATTCAATTTTTTTATTGCAAAAATAATATATTTTTTAGAAAAAAAAAAGTCAGCTGCTTTTAAAACATTTGCTCCGTACGACTTCCGGCGGCACCGGAAGTTTTAAAATATATCTTACAAAGTCTTCAACATGCCGCAAGAAAACCGAGAAGAAGAAGGTTTAGCTAAAAATCCTGATCTTCAGCTTGCTCAGTGGAAGTTTTTGCTTACCACTGATAGATATAAGAATGATGCAGGCATTAGGAAGAAAATCATGGAAAAGGTCCAGGAAGATAGTAAGTAAAATCTGGCTTTTTTCGTATTGGTGGTCATCAAAAATCTTCCGACATTATGAAAACTTGCATCGTCATTGTTAAATAAATATCGTCAACGAATTTAATGCTATTTTTTTTATTTTAGTGAATGAATACCTAAATAAAGTTAGCAATTGTGTTTCATATATCTATTTATTTATTTTTTATTCTTGCACATATAGCTCGCCCTGCATTTTTTAAACACAAACATAATTACCAAAACAAAATGAATTTTACTACGTACGTACTCTATAAATGAAGAAATTGAAAGAATTTAAATTGTGTCGATGTATATTCGTAAATATAGAAACCTTGTTTTGATTAAAATTTATACGTTCTTCAATATAATGTAAATATATATTTTCTGCGTGTAAGTGCAGATAGATTTTGAAATGGGACGAAGAATGCGTTTTTGTAATTTTTAAAACCGTAATTGTATGAAGTCAAATTATGAAATTGGTGTTTTGGGATTTTTTACATAAATCTTTCATTAACTCGAATTTTTTAAATGACAAAAAACAAGCAAACCAATTTAAAGTTAGATTTTAGACTGAATATAGTCCCTCAACGCCAACTTAATACTCACCTTTCAAATGTTGATTTTTAGGGGTTACTATTTGGGTCTGTCTGCTTAGGGTTGGAGTTGGTTTCAGTTGAGATGAGGGTTGGTCAAAACAAACAATAAAGATAACGGCCACCATTGAAAACCACTAGTAAAGGTGGATATTAAAAGTCTTAATACAATGAAAACTATTTGTCAGCGACAATTTTGAATGGGATATTTGTTCAAAACACCCGAATATCCCTAAAAAGTAACAATCCTAAATGATATGCATTAATCAACAAAACGAACTAATTTAATCTAGTGTGTATGCCCATTAAAAATAACAGCTTTTGAAAATAATTTGATAATTTCTATCTTTAAATAGTCGTTCTTTTATGTTTCACATATCATTTTACGAAAAAAATATTGAAGGTAATCTGATGATCTGGGGCTTGTCCTGATGCGTGCTACCTGTTGTTGTAGCCTTTAATCTTCGGAGCACGACGAACGACACAATCCTAAATAAACACACAACAGTCCGGTCTTTATTATATAGTATAGATTAAACTGGAAAACATTTTAGCAAAGAAAAACCTTGCAAGATTTTTAATACTAATGGTATCAAATAAGCTCTCAAATTACAAATTATTTTACAGACAAGTTTCATTAGAAAGAATTTTAATTTTCCTTTTCAATATTTTTAATTCGATTTTTTCTTGTTCCCAGTTGAATGCAAACAAGATCTTACTCCATTTAAAAATAATTCCAATTTAAAAAGAAATCTTATAACCTAATTTAAGATTAAGCTAAATTTTATATATTTTTTATTTATTTATCATTATATTTTTATTCTTTTTAGACATGGCTCCCTTTTATGAAGATATTTGTGTGGGACAGCTTGGGTTCCCTCTGGATGCAAACCTCTTGAAAAAAATGAAGGAAATCAATTCAAAAGATCTGAAAAAGATTGATGAAAAAATTGAAGATGCTGAGAAAAATCTTGGGGAAACAGAAGTCAGAGATTTCATGTTAGAAAAGGCGGAATATTTGTGTCGTATTGGTGACAAGGTGAGTACATAACACAACACAATAAGAAAATCCATACCATTACAGAAGGAAGAGTGTAATGTTTCGAAAAGTTCCTCAAGAGAAAATGCAAGCTTTCCTTTTTTTTTTTACTTATATTTTTTCATTGCCACTCACAAGGCACCTTGGGTGGGGAAGTCGATTTGGGCCTATCGGTAGGCAGTCGGACCTCGGAATCGTAGTACGCGAGTTCAAATTCCAGTTATTCCGTTTGCGTTCATATTCGTACTAATACTGTTGGGAAAGGTATGTATCCCCACATTCCCTCCAGCTATAGGTCAAATAGTGTAATTTATGTTATTACAAAAACTGTGTATCAAAAATGATTGTTCTCGGCATTAAATGACTTAAAATGGTTGATATGCCGTAAAACACAAACAAACAAGGCACCTTGGAGACATGCTGTATCGTGGGCTTCTCTTACATAGTCCTTCAGCTCAGTTTCATTCTAAGTGACATATATTTTCTCCAATCTGGGCTTAGGAAACCAGTCTGCTCTCTCTTTAGAGCATCTGCTATGTGTTACTAACAACTTTTTTAACTTGTTTGACATTGGCCCTTGCTGACTGAAACATTGAGTAGACTGGATTAAATCCTTTTCTATTTTATGTATTTCCCAGAAATGTGTACAATTAAATTTTTAGGAACATGCTGTTTTGTCAGATGATTTTTTTTTAATGTAATAGTTTTATGAAATTTCTGACAGGTATTTTATACCATTTACTTTTATCAGATACCAGCTGCATATCTAAAATTAATTTCATATTGATTATAAAAACCCTTGTTTTTTTTTTTTGTTTTCTTTTTAAACAATGGTTTTTAAGACATACATAAGTGAAGAACTATGACCATTCAGGTAATTCCAAACTTTGTCCTGATTTGCTGGTGTCCAGTTTCGAAATGTTTGTAGATGATGGATGGTCTTGTTAACACACAAGCTACCCACGTTAAATATCTTTCTGGGAAAAAGGTATTTGAAATTTATGATTTGAGGCAGTCAGATTTTGGCTATCAATTAAATTGCTGCATGCATAGAAGATGAAAAAGAAAGGAGATATCTTGCTGTTGTTGTGACCCGCTCAGTTTTTTTTTTAAATATCAGATAATTTATTTAGACTTTGAATAATTGTTTTTATTACTTCCAATTGAAAATTGAATCATCAAACTTGTAATTGTTTAACAACTGAATAAATGAGAAGTTATGGTATTTTTGTTAATCACTGTGTTGTAATTTGCTTCATTGAATATCATTTTCAAATTTATTAAAGTATTAAAAAAACTTCTTTTTCTTAAAGATTATTCATTTAACAGAAAACACAATACCATTTCTTCAAGGATTGTCTTGTTAATTATTTCCATGATGTACTTATTTGTCTTAATGCAATAGAATATTTTGAGTTATTTTTTTAACACTGTAAATACTGTAAAAGTATTTAAAAAAAGGATTAGTAATTTTGAGATAAAAACTTCTTAATTGTTTATATGTTGATAAATTTTAGTTAATCTTTTTTTCTTCTTTTTTTACATCTCTCCAGGAAGGAGCTTTGACTCAATTTCAGAAAACTAGTGATAAAACTGTTACTCTTGGGTACCGTTTGGACTTAGTGTTTCACCTGATCAGAATTGGTCTTTTTTATATGGATCATGAACTTATTACCAGATACTTAGAGAAAGCACAAACGTAAGTGGCAATTCTAATTTTACTATACTTGATTGCATTACTTATATATGGGGGTCGTTCCAAAAGTAATGCCTCCTATTTTTTTTATTCCACCCGAATGGATCAGAGGGGATTGCAAATTGCATTTTTATGATGACACATGACCTGAAAGTTTCATCTCTCTGCTGCAGATATTGATGGCATAAGACTCTAAGAATGCAAACGCATGTCATAGATGTGCATCAGAAGCAGAGATGTGTTGTTGAATTCCTCCGTGTACAAAAAATTGAACCGATCAACATTCGCTGGCACCTGTTAAACATTTACAAAACAGACTCAGTTGATGTCAGCACCGTTAGATGGGTTTGTCAATTTCAGCGTGGCGACAGAGATTTAAGTGACAAAGCATGTTCTGGACATGAAAATGAGCCACCTCATTCATTGCTGGTGAAACTGCATTAAGAATGGTGGGAATATGTAGAAAAATAAATTCTGGAACATAAAAGAATGCTTATTTTAATGGTATCACTCCTGTCTTTTGGGCTCTTCATCTTTTAAAAAATTCATATATATTAAGACACCCGACCCAGCTACTAAGTCTCTTGTTAGAAAACAAGAAAAAATCGAATTAAAATTCTTTTTAATGAAACTTGTCTAAATAACTAAAAAAAAATAACTTTAAAAAATTGGTAGCATTACTTTTGGAACAACTTTGTAGTTTATTCAATTAACCAAATTATCATATTTGTCATGCATATTAACCTTCTAAAGGAACAACAAAAAAGATATCATTTCATGGTTGTACATATCAAGTCATTTTAAAACCAAGAGTTGCTCAAGGTTTTCTTCTTTTCTTCTTCTCTATATTGACTATATAAGAAATTATACATTAGTAGTTCAATTTTTTTTCATAAAGCTTTGTCTTCAAATTTCACTTGATATGCAAATACAATTGAAGAAAATAGATATTTAGCACTTAAAAAATGCTAATGCACTGAATAAGGAATGTTTTTATTTGCTAAAAGTTGACATATATCCTAAAATGAAGCTTTAAAAAGTGTTTCTGCATAATAATTTCATACTTAATTTGAAGTTAATGCATATTTTAGTTCATTTTTAAATTTTCTTTAAAGAGTTTTTAAAAAGATATGAGAGGAAGTTGACTTGGGACAGAGGATATGCAGTCGGACTTCGGAATCGTAATATGGAAGTTCAAATCCCGGTCATTCCATTTGCATTCATGTTTAAACTAATACCCTTGGAAATGGTATGAATCCCCACATTCCCTCCAGCTATGGGTGAAATAGCACACATTGTGTTATTCAAAAAACTAACATTTACCAAAAATATTGTTATTGGCGCTTAAATGACCTGAAAAAGGTTGATATGCTGTTAAAAATAAAAAATAAAAAACAAATAAAAAGTTATTCTTTAAGTTTCTGGTATTTTTTTGTTATAAAATAAGTTTATATTAATTTGGGTTGTGGAAATGTGAAGTATTTATGATTTTTATGAGTTGAAATTAAACTAAGAATTCTAGGAGTTGGATAATAGAATATTTGAAACTGAACTAGCTGTGAGTCAGTCTGCATCCTAAGAATCATGGGAGTTGAACTCCATGGAATAGTTGATAAGGAGTTTTTTTTTGTTAACCTTTGAACTTCACAACCCTAGTAAGTAATAACTGCTTAAAATAGAAAAAAAATTCTTTAATTTGTTCTTAATCAATTATTTTGTTTTTAGGTTAATTGATGAAGGTGGAGACTGGGATCGACAGAATCGTTTGAAGGTTTATCGAGGTGTTTACTGCATGTCAATACGGGATTTTAAGAAAGCAGCATCCCTTTTCTTAGATACTGTTGCCACTTTCACTTCTTATGAACTCATGGACTATCCTACTTTTGTAACATATACCGTTTTCTGTTGTATCATTGCCCTTGGACGACCTGAACTTAGAGAAAAAGTAAGTTTTTCCTTTGCCAAAACTTTTTTAGGCTTTTAAATTGTTAATGATACCATTATGTCTAGAAATATAAATAACTAAAAAAAAGATATTTGCACACTTGGTTATTTGCAATCTTAAAATTAATTTTTATTTTGTCTAAGATAATAAAAAAAGACAAGATTTTTATTTGTATATTGAAGTGAAAATAATTTTCTTTACAAACTTTGTTTCTTTCGTGCTAAGTAAATTAATGTAATTCCCATTACAGATCTCTTATTGGTTAGTGTGATTTACCCCTCTCTTAGGTTGTATCCTAGGTAGAGTATGGATAATAAAGTTTCTAATTTATATATTTCTTGGTGATATTAATCCCAGAGTGAATAGAATGAGTGTTTGCAACTTTGATTGTGGGCACACTATATTAAATTTTGGACATTTCTCAACTTTATTAAAAAAAAACAAACACATGAGTAATAACTAAGGCTATGACAGTATGCTTTTATTAACATCAAGAATATTCTTGAAATGGTAAAATCTCAAACTAGTAAAGTAACAACAAGTATATTCTTTAATGAAAGCAAATTCTCACAGCCCTAGTATAGACTAGCCAACTTAATTTCTTTTTAAAATCCTTTTTGTAACACACATTTGTGATTTTTTCTTTTGTTTTCACTTATTTTCCAGGTAATAAAAGGTTCAGAAATTCTTGAAGTTTTGCACAGTTTATCCAAAGTTCGCGAATTCCTTTTCTCCCTTTATGATTGCCATTATGCCACATTCTTCAAAGTTCTTGGTAAAAAGAAAAATTATTTATTTTTTTAAACAAATTTTTTTTTGTTTTTATAATTTATTTCTGTTAGTTTTGTGTGGAAAATGGATCTCTTCCGGAAAAGCTTGACTTAAACATTTAAAAAAAATAACCATTGGAAAATTTTACATATTCAAAAGCATTAAAGCCAAATTTAATTAAAAAAAACAACAAAAGACTTATTTTCTACATTTTACCGTTAAGGAAGGACCCTGAAATTAGAATTAGAGACAATGCTTGGAAATAAGTCTGACGTAGTTGACCTTAAGAGATTGAGAGCAGAATGAATACTGGTTAGTTAAAGTTTTTCAGTTTGATAATTAAAACTTATAAGAAATTATTTTAAGTACAATCTCATATTTTGGTTAATAACCAAAAAAAGAAATTCAAAAATATATTTTTGAATCAAATTTATAAATGTTGTAATGTGTTATGGTGTACTTATCTACTCTTTTATAATGAACTCTTCCCTTTTTAAATATAAATCTGGGGAGAGAGTCAACAGTTCTACTTACTGTTAGTATTACTACTACACAGGTTTGTGCTTATTTAATATAATTGTTCCACCAACTTCCTCTTGTTACGGATGTAATATTGAGCACTACACCCCACAACAGAAGTGAACATTTTCCAATTACTCCTTGAGTTTTTAATTGAATTGGTCAAAATATTCATTAAACAAATTTGATGCCACTTTAATTGCACTGACTGTTATAAATTATCAGAAAATTGGGGAAAATGGAATGATTTAAAATTTTTTTGTATTTTTTTTTTTCTTCTATGATTTGGAGCTCCTAGCCAAAAAAAAAAAAATAATCCTTGATGTAATTATTCCTGTTTTTATGTTGATTGTTTCTGAATTTCTTTTTCAGCTTGGGTTGAAGAAATAATGAAGTATGATCGCTTATTATCTCCTCATTATCGCTATTATATTCGTGAAATGAGAATTGTTGCTTACTCTCAGTTGCTTGAATCTTACCGAAGCCTTACCCTAGCTTACATGGCTGATGCTTTTGGAGTTACTGTCGAATTTGTTGATCAGTAAGTGCTTTTTGATTGTGCTATTTTTTTTAATTTTTTTTTTTTACGGCATATTAACCATTTTAGGTCATATAATGCTGAGAACAATTATTTTTGGTAAACGTTAGTTTTTGTACACACCGAACTGTGCTATTATCTGTTGTTAATTATATACAATGATTTGTTTCAATTTTTTTTTTTGTCTGTTAATAACTTTATTGCATTAAAAGAAAATATGTAAACTAAAAATCCAGTTTTAATTTTGATATATACTTATTTCAGTAAGTAATAATCAAGTCATTCGTGGAGTTTAAAGAAAGGGTTTATTTACAAAGGGGGTACACACAACTAAGCGTCTACCTGACGTCTTAGGGATTACAGCTCTACCTCTTGCCTTGAGAGGTTGTCGTCTTTTATAGACAGTCCCTTTCGTAGGGGTGTTCGGTGTTCCATTACATCAAATTTAAACATACCAGGATAAATAATTAGGCAGCAAAAGCAGAGCAGTGGTAAAAGCTTGAATTCTGGAATCATATTATGAGTTCAAATCCCATTCAAAACCATTACATTTACTTTCAGCTTCCTCAGCCAGATGAAGCTCTTTAACTCAGAGGAGTAACTCTTCTAGATTAAAAAAACCCAGGTAGATGAGGCCTGTCAACTCAGTGAGAGTAACTCATGTAGGTGAAGGGCAACACTGATTACAAAAAAGCCTTGGAATATGATGAGCACTTAAACTGGCCTTGTGCCTAACTTGGTTGGTGCTCGACTAAGTATATATCATAACAGGATAAACAAACAACTGATATTCCAACACTGACATCTAAAATACAAGGTGAACACAGAAATACTCCTTGTAATATTTTAACCTGTTTTAATGTATATTCTCTTTGAAATATAAAAATTACTTGAGAAAACTTTGTTTTAAGGGGTGTTGGAAAGTTGGCTTTGGAATAGATTAGTCATCGGACTTTGGATTCATAATAAGTGAGTTCAAACCAAAGTCGTTCCATTGCATTCACATTAGGAAAGGTTTGAATCCCTATATTCTCTCCAACTATGAATTAAATAGTACATCTTGTGTAATTCAAAACAATGTGATGACAAAAAGATGCTGGATAAGAATGAATATTCTCAGCATTAAATGACTGAAAAGAATGATATGTCATGAAAAAAATCAATTAAAGAGTGTTTGCATTAAAACATTTCTTGGTTTCAAATATTCCAAGAAGTTGGGTTTTTTTTGTTTTGATTCTGTATACTGTAGTAGGTTGTTAAAATTTGTAAGCAAAACAACTTTATTTTATGCTATATCAAATAGATACCCCATTTCAACTGGGTATATTTTATTTAGTAATAATCTTGTGTTTGTTTAAGAAAAAAGAAATTGTTTATTGAAAATTCAGAGAGAAAATTAGCCTAAAGTAAATCATAGATACAGAAAAACTTTAAGGATCCTTTATAATTGCATAAAAGTATTTTTCTTTTGTTTTTATTTAGCTTCAATTTAGAAAGAATATTTCTATTAAAAACAGATAAATACAACTCTTTTCAACTTTTGAATATATTTTCCTAATTTAAAGTGTTTATCATTTGAACATTGTATTTTTCTTTAAGGGAACTATCTCGATTTATTGCTGCTGGACGCCTACATTGCAAAATTGATAAAGTTGGTGGCATTGTAGAAACCAATCGACCAGACAGTAAGAATTGGCAGTATCAAGTAAGATTCTTTAATGCTCTTTTCAATTTTTTGGTTTTAATTTTTTATCAGAATATAAAACGACAAAATTATTCATATGCCTATCAATATCAAATATGTTTTATCTATCTTCCCAAATCTGGAAGTTTTTCTGTATTAATAATCTCAAAAGAAAGAAAAATAAAACTCACTTATCAGAAGAAATGATTAAATTCAACACATTTGACGTGTGAAGAGAAAATTATTTTTACAGTATGAAAAATTAGTTTTCACAATATTTATAGTCAATTGCAAAATCTTTCTTTTATTTTATAATGGTTACCTATTCTAATTCCTGATGGTTTTGTGGGCAGCGAAGTTGGAGCAGTGGTAAAAGCTTGAACTCTGGAATCATTACATGAGTTCAAATCCCTGTCAAAACCATGACATTCACTTTCAGCTCTCTCAGGCAGATGAGGGTCGTTAACTTGGGAGAGTAAAAATAACACTGATTTCAAAATCTCGGGTGGATGAGACCTGTCAACTCAAGGAGATTAATTCATCTAGGTGAAGGAAAACACTGATCACAAAAAGGCCGGGGATGTAATGAGCATGTAAAACTGGCCTTGAGCCTAACTTGGTTTGGTGTTCGATCAAGTATTTATCAGCCTTCACCACTATAAACAAATCTCTGTGTAACCTGTCTGACAACCATACATGGTTTGATGACACCCATACGTTGA
>JAYKTE010447205.1:0-10318 GCA_036873565.1 Xipholeptos notoides | reverse complement strand
GCTTTTTTTTTGCGATTATTTTATTGTTAAAAGGAATTGTTCTCATAACTGTATTTCATAGGCGGGTATTTTTAAGAACATATCTTGAATTTCTTAATAAAAAGAGTGTGTCGTAACAATATATATGAAAGTTGGATCTCTCTTATGCAGATAATGACAATGTGAGACTCTAGGGAACCCCTGTCATGGACATGTGTCAGAGTTTTCAAGCAGAAAAATTGATCTGATCAACATTCACTGGCACCTGTTCAATCGTAATGAAGTGGATCCAGTTAATGTCCATATAGTTAGGATTTTAGAGTGACAACAAAGTGAGAGAGCATGATCTGGACATAAAAATTGACTACCTTGTTCACTACAGTCAAAAGTGAATAACTAGGAGGTGACTACGTAAAAAATAATTTCTGGAGCACAAAAATAACACTAATAATAGGTGACATTTGGAATGACCCTAGTAATTTTCATAGTAGAACTTGAGCATAAAAAATAATGTAAGAGTAATTGCATAATCTTTACAAATCCTTATCATTACTCATAATTCCAAAACCTGTCATTACTTTCATTCTGCCATCTTCATTCAAGAGGCTCATCAATCTCTCAGCAAATCCACAAGATTTTAAATCAGAGTTAACACAAATGATGCTCTCAAAAGTTGATAGGTTGTGTTTATTGGGTACATTTATGCTTGACACAATAGCATACTATTGAGACCAGAAAAAAACCCAATAAACCTTTCTGATTTGGAAAGACTTATAGAGCAGATTATGCAACATAAGATTTCAAATGATTTACATTCAACTTTAAAAAGTGAAACTCAAATATGAAATATTATAATATTTGATAACAAACTTTACATATTTAACAATGCATCAAATTTTACAAACCTCATACTTTAAAAATATTTTCATGGTTTCATATTTGATAATCATAAAAAATTTAGAACTTTTATTAATAGTATTATAATACTATTAAATCTGATAGTTCTTTTATCATTTTAAAAGTGATTAGTAAAACCATTTAGTTGATAAGATCAATATGCTTTTGAGTTTTCTTGAGTTGTAATGTTCACCAGTTTCCAGTTAGTCTAGTTGACAGATAAATAGTAATCAGTCCAATAATTACCTGCATCATAGCAATTATAGCTGAGAAGGAGTGGAGTCTCTTGCAGAATCAAGCCATCAATCAACTGTTAGTGACATAGTTGATAGTCAATCGGCTACAGAATATAAAGTGTCACTCTGACCACTCAAATGATGGTTAGTGATAACAATCTCTTTAAATAGTAAACTAGTAATCTTGATAATTAAAAAATTAAATTTCAGGATTTTCAGTTGCCAATAGCTGAATACTTGTCAATTGTTGGAATATTATATATCTAAGTCAGCAATAGCTGAAGAAAAGATTTTTTTTTTTAAATGTCAATCATTACATTAAAATCTCCATTCAATTTATGATCATTATTATATGCAGTGTCATTCCAAAAGTAATGCCTCATATTTTTTGGATTTGCCTGAATGAATCAGAGGGGGATTGCAAATTTCATTGTTATGATGAATGAACTTATGGACTCATGACCTGAAAGTTTTATCTCTCTATTGCAGATATTAACAATTTGAGACTATGGGAAAGCAACAGATCATAGATCGTAATATTGGCATGAAAGGATTTTTAGTCACCACAAAAAATCATAAAAATGAATACTTGAAATTGCTTAAGTTTTTAGAAGTCATAACAAGTATTGATTTTTTCATTCAAAAGAAAAATAGAAATTTTTCTTGTTTGAATGTATGTCATTTATTCATTGAAAAAATATTTTGAAAGAAAGAATGAAACAACCAAAAATTGGGTGTTAAACATTGATCATTTACATTTACAATTATTAATCCAATTCATATTCTCAAACCAGGATTCAAAATTTGTAGTAATATATAGAAAAGTAATAAGAATCTATGGTAATGAAAAAGCACCATTTTTCTTAAATCATGAAACAATATAGTTATACACATTGTGTACCTATAAATCAAATTCTATTCTGTGAATGTAATATGGTTCAATACACATCTAGTATGAATATTATAAATATTTGAGCCCAATTATGAAACATAATTAAAAATCTTCATACATGTCTCATTAAAGAGAACTTTAATTCTCCTTTTCAGGATCTTCCATTCTATTTTTCCTTGTTTCTGAATAAGGTTTTTTGTTTCAGAGTCCAAGTTTCTTATATATTCACTAAGCTTTCTGAACATTTTTGGTCTTCTTTGGGGATGAAAGACCGTTCAGAAAGCTTGGTGAATATATAAGAACCTTGGACGCTGAAATAAAGAACCATGTTCAGCAACAAGAAAAAAATAGAATGGAAGATCCTGAAAAGGAAGATTAAAGTTCTCTTTAATGAGACATGCATGAAGAATGAAATTCTGCCAAAATACACTGAAATCAAAACTTTGTAACAACGAGAACAGAAGTTGAAATATTCAAATCAAGGTATTTCAAGTTCATTTTTATGAAATATTTATTCTTGATTCTGAATTTTTCTATTTCCTAACACAACCTTAAATAAAAATAATAATTATTTTTATCTAATATATTCTTATCAAGGACTCTTGAATATAATTTGTTTTTAAATATTGGAAGACAAGTATCATGAAGATGTTAGGGCTCATCATCATTATGTAGAAGCATTGCATAAGGACTGCTGTAAATAATTCTAATGAAAATTCTAGATTAGATTTTAAACCCATTTTCAGCTGTTAAGGAACCAGAAATGCAATTACAAGAAGAACTGAAAGTCAAATTGAATAATGGATACTATCGTTTCCGGTTCCAGTGTTGAATTAAGAATCTTTATCCTGGTTTCCAGAGTATTGGGAAAGCTTCTAATTATATTTTCATCATAAAATTAAACTAAATGTAAATATAGTGCAGTTTTGATAAAAAAAAAAGAAGAAAAACCAACAAATAATAGATAAACATGTGTAGTTTTCAGGATTATAGGAGTAAATTTTATTTTGCATCTGTAATAAGGCTCAGCAGGCCTATGTCTCTCACACAATAAGTAATAATACCAATAGTTTTACATTTGTCTTCATGCGGTAACTATTAAAACTTTGTTGCCATATATAGTATTTTATAACACCACCAAAAATATAGTTTGCCTCAAGATTTAATGGAATTTTGTGATTTGTTAAGAGGTTTCCATTTTTTTTCAATCAAAATCATTTAAATTTCAATATACATATACTATGAAGAAGACAATATATGGACACTTAAGAAAACTTATAATATAATTTGATTGCCTAAAAATATTTTGAATTCATACAATAGCAGCTAAAAGTGTCTGGGACAATATATATTTTTGTCATTTTTTTTCAACAAATTCTTTTGTAAATTTATATCAAACCTTGTTGTATTATGCCTTGTTTTCATATTTATAAAATATGTAAATTTATGTCGCTGCAAACCATACGAGACAAGTTATGAGTGATTAAAGTTTTATACTGAAATTTAAGTCACCAAAATTCTGAGTCAAAATAAAATAATTTGTTCATCTCTACCTATTAATAAAATAGTCTCGATAAATAGCATATCTAGGGGTTTTTTTTGCAGGCTTTTATTGACTCATAAAACATGACTGCACACCCAATTCTCAAAATTCTCAAAACAAACCATTTTGGTTAGGGTCGACCATATTTCACACTATGAAAAGTTGCAGTTTTGCCTTTAACCTGGCATTTTCTGGGTGTTTCTCATTCTTTACAAATCCCCCTTGTTTTTGACGACAGTTTTTAACAAAAATGGACCAAACTTCAGATCTACAATGCTACCTTTTTTCGCATGACGTTAACACTTTAAAAAAATCAGCATTGTGAACCTCCTTTTTTAGTGTCTTTTTTTATCCCACTTTTTACACCTGTGGGTTGTGTTCGACCAATTTGGTCGAAAGTTCAAAAACACACACATTTGTTGTAGTCTACACTGATTGTAAAAAATAAATTTTTTTTTCGAAAACATCAATTTTAAGCTGATTTGGCATGTGGACATTAAGTTCTATAGATTAATAATCAATGGCGAAAAGTTTTCTTTTCGGACAAAAGTAAGGTCAATGTTTATGGATCTGACATGAACTTTTTTTGTATGGAGATTTTAAACTGAAGAAAGAAAACAGTTAAATTTGGAGGGCGGTAGTATACTGGTGTTCAGAATAATTTCATGTCAAGGTATAATAGAATGTGTGAGTTTAAACACTTAAGAAGATCTACACCAGATCTGCAAAACATGCTCAGAGATCATATGATTCCATTACTTCAAGATTATTCAATTGAAAATCCTATTTTCATGTAGGATAATGCTCTTAGCAAAACTTGTTTGTTTTTTTTTTAAAGATGAAAATGTTAAAATAATGGATCTCACGAGATGTATATCATCACCTAATCCAACCTTGTGGTAATAGGTGTGCTGCTATTTTACAAAATAAAGGTATGTTTATCAGATATTAAATGATGCAATCTTATTGTGTCCCAGAATTTTGGCCACTTAAATTTCAGTATAAAACCTTAATCACTCATAAGTTATCTCCTATGGTTTTTAGCGACGTGAAGTTTGCATATTTTATGAATATGAAGATAATGTATAGTCTACCACATATATAACAGTTTGATGTAAATTAAGAAACTGTTGAAAAAATTACAAAAATATATATTGTCCAAGAATTTTGGCCACTACTATATATATATATATATATATATATATATATATATATATGAATGCATGGGCTCTTCATGGATATTTTCATTTTGTCTGATTACAATAATCATAAAATTTTTAAGTGTTATTTCATATAAAAGTTTTATGAAGTCATAATTTATATCCTTCTTTTTAGGTGTTCAAACTAATTTGGTAAAACAGGAGTAATAGGGAACAATTTCATAATTTTTTCAATCATTTTTGCTGAATCTATCAAAGCACTGTCCAATGAATCATCAATTAGACCAATTTCTTTAAATAAAAGAAACATTTCTATCTGTATCAATGCTTCAATTTTGACTAATCAAGACATTTTATTTTTAGTGTGAAAAAATAAAGAAATGCTTTTTTTCTTTCTTTTTCATGAGTTATAGACACACTGTAAAATCGAGTTTGGAGATAAATGTTATTCATTATGAAGAGGTTTTTATTATTTTATCCTTCTGATATTTTTCAATACCAATGATGCTTTTTAGTACTTCATAATTATTGTTTTTGTTCTCTTTTTTCCCCCAGGAAATATAATAACAGTGCACAGGTTTCAAAATTTACAATTATCCCTGATTTAGTCTTCTATATTTGAGATCAAAATAAACTCATGGGAAGCAATACAATCAATCAAAAAGGTGTTTCAACAATGTATTCATTGTCTCTTCCAAAGAAATTACACAGATTATTAGTGAATGGAATAACTAAATGTGATTATTATAGATACAGATAGATAAATGAAAGAGAAGTATATTTCTGATAAAATTAAAAGAAGTAAAACAAATGAAATAATATATCAATATAGGAACAAATCATATCAGCCAAGTTTTACAATTAAGATATTGTTCAATAATGAAATGAGGGTCAAGGTGACTTCTCGATTGGAATCCCACCATTCATATGAAGAGCTAATATAAAAACAACCTAAACTAGTAAAGATATAGTAAATGAGAGTGGCCTGAAGGAAAAGCACCTGACATTTCTGTAAAAACGACCCATTAGAATCTGACATCAGTTACATGTCATATTTATAATCATGAAATCAAGAAAATTAGAGTAAAAATTGAAATGAAAATTCTCATTTACCTCAGCTAAAAGTAAACATGTATGCACCATGTGCAAGGTTTTGTTTTTTTTTAAAAAAAGGACATGGCTGCCCCTAATAAGCCTACCTAGAAAATAATCATGCATCTTTAAGCAGATAGTCATGCATGCAAATAGAGGAAGGCAAAATAGATATAAAAATGACAAACATTCATCACTGACTAGACAGCATGAAAAACTTGTTGAGCAAGAAGAGGGGGGTTCCAATCTTTGTGATTTCCTGTTCCTGAGAAATCTCTACTCCAACACTCACAAGATGAAATAACATAAATAAAAAGAAATGATTTAAAATCTCTATGTTATTATTTAAGTCATTGTTTAATATATCTGTGGAACACTGACTAAGAAAAACAGAAATATACTCAATAAAAATTAATGCCATGATAAATTAAAAGAATTTTAATCAAGCTGATGTTAATTTACTTTATCAATCTTGAATATTCCTTTCTGTCAATAAATCTGTTGGAGCTTATGACATTCAATAATCGTCATTCACAATTATTAATTATATTCAAGCAGAGTTTTGTTAATTATACATGTTTTATTGAAGAGAATCTTTATTATCTTTTTCAGGATTTTTCTTTCCATCATCACTTGTTTTTGAAGAAGAGCCTTCGTTTTGGTTTCTAGTGTTTTTATGTAGTCTTCCAGTCTTCAGAACGTTTTCAGTATTTGTGGACCATGATGGTCCAAGAGGAGCAAAAATGTTGTTTGAAAACAGATGAAAAGAAAAATTCTGAAAAGAGAATAAAAATTCTATTCAACAAAACATGTATATTTATTAATTAGCAATGCGAGGGAAAAAAATTCAATGAAATAAATAAATTCATAAACTTATAAATTCATAATAAACAATAAATAATAATAAATAATAAATTATAATAAATTCATAAATTCATCAAACTAAATGATTTAGAAATTTTTTACAAAAATATTCATGACAAAAATCCTTGCACCAAGATGCAAAAATAAAAAATAATGTTACTTTTAAAATTACCAAGCATCATCAAGGATTAAAAAAAACCCAGAAAACACACAAAAAACAGAGCTTAAGTTTGGTATATTCTGACTTGAATGTAAAATAAACATTGAAAACAGTTTTCTTTCATAGCAGATTTGGCAGCTAGATGAATTATGATTCAACAAAAAATGATCTAATCTTCTCATGTATTACGTGAAGAGCTTCTTTAACTATTCCCTAAAAATTTCCCACCTACCATTATTTTAACAACGTTTATCTTTTAAGTTTGGTAAGAAGGCTCCTAAAATAAAGAAATAACAGTCACTTACTCCAGTCAACACAGCAGCTTAAGTGTTGTGTAGATAACATTAAACTTGGGAAAATCTCTGAATAATCTGGATAATAGTACTAATATAGATCATAATAGTATTGATATACAAATGTGTTGATGCTGATGCAATGGACACGATCTAAGATAGAAATAAGTATATACTATTAAACATTTAATAACTAGAATACAAAAGCAGAGATGTTTTATAGAAGCTCTTTTATCTGATTTTAAACAATGAAGAATCTTTAGTATTTATTGGTCAAAGAGAACCAACTTTTTAACACCTCAATAATGAAAACAAAACATAATTATCTTATTAACAAAGTTTAAGTGCAATGTACAAAAAAATCAATAATGTTTAACCCTTTTTTTACTAATCTGTTTTCTCAATCTATTTTCATAAAAGTATACTTTCTACCACTCAGATATAAAACAAAAATTGCTCTTTATAAATAATTACAAAAATAAAATATTGCAGATTCTTAGTACTGTATAGCAGTATGAAGTGATTCATATTTCTAGCATACATCACTTATCAATCTTAAAATGCAGCATAGAGAGAAAAAAACAGTTTACTAATTACATGCAATATTGTATGTATTGGGAGGGTGAGGAATAACAATGTTCTAATGTTCAAATAAAGACTGCGACAGCTGTCCATAAAAAAAGCATTGGGAAACTTTATTTCAGAATTTTCTAAGTACAATGACCATAATTTGTTGCATGATTTGTCTTCTTGCTTTTGTTTTCTCTCACTGTGTTGATTCCAGTCTAAGTGATCAGATTTATTTTTACTGTTTGTTGGAGTGGAAAATAAAGTGAGACATTTGTGAATAACAAAGATAAATTTATGACTGACAGTGACAGAGATTGCACAGATTTGACAAAGAGAAAATGTAGGCCAATCTGAAAGATTAATGCTAGATTTGAGAAGAAAAACTAATAATAAAATGTATTCCAAGGACTATCTCTGCTAATGTTTTTTTGTTTGTTTGTTTGTTTTTATGAGTTTTTTTGCTTTTTAAATTTTATAGAAAAACACATCTAAAAGAAAAAGAAAATTAACAAGATGTTTCTCAAACTGTAGCATCAATTTTTGAGAGTATTTGATTAGTTTATAGAACAAAATATCAACATAGTAGGTCATTGAAGACAAGAAAGATCATTGAACAGATTTTAGTATGTTTAAGAATATATAGTCTTGGTAAAAAGATTTTTAAAAAAATGTTTTTTATTGACTTCATTTTTATATAACAGGTTAAAGAAATGTCTAATTTCATTGACATATTATTCTTAAATAGAAGATATATGTAGTTTAAATTTACTTTCAGAATATGGCCATAATTCAAATTATGCGGAGGATAATATTTTACATTGGCTCTATTTTAAAAACTTTTAAAAGTTAAAGTCTAATAAGAAATGGGCAAAAACCCCAATGAAAGAAATTCAAACAATAAGAAAAACCTCAAAATTATGAACATTTTCAGAATTCTTTATCTAATCCACTATGTTGAACCTTTTCAAAATTAAATATTAGCAAAAATATTATTATATAAAAATAGTGCAGACAGACGTTTCACATATTAAATCCATTTTATGTATCAAATCAGTGAATAATCAATGGAATAATTGTGCTTCTCACACTCTCAGTATATCCATCATATCCTATGATATAAAAATAATGTAAACTTTCAATAACAAATAGATTAAGCATGTTTCTATTTGAGTTATGAAGGAGTATGAGTGAGAATTCCATTTGCTTCCTCTAGTTCATTGCACAATTTTCAAATCTAATTTTTTCTCCAGTCTTTTTTTTTTGGTTAACCTCCTCTTTTCTAGTGTTTTTCATGAAAACATTTTGTATGAAGGTTTTTCTCACAATTGTTAAAAGAAATATAGATAAAAAATAATATATCAATTTTTTTCAAATTTCAATTACTAGGTTCAAACAATGTTTACTAACATACAATGCTATTCAACATTTATATATGTCCTGCAACACCCTATAAATAAAGCCACAGTAAGAAAGATTGTGAAAGAATTTTCTAAATTTATTAGATTGACAGTTAATTAACTGAAATTTTCTGTATAGTATATGAAAATTTATGCTATGTCTACATTACACTCTACATGATGTTATTGAAAAGAAAAAGAAAACAAAGGAAGAAGTGATTGAAGAGTGTTGGAGATAGCAGTAGAGAGCTAACATCTGTTTGTTAATATATACAATGAAGGAAAGTTTTTCAAAATATTCTATTATCAAAATACACATTTCTTGATAATAATTGAGAAAAATGTTACTCTCATCAAATAAGGCAAAGATACCAAGTAAAAGATGATCAGGACACAGATTGTGACCTTTCAGCATGAAATCCAGACATTATAAATTAAAAAGATGCAAAAGATATTTGATAAAAATATACAGATTGATTTTATCACAAAAAGAAAATATAAAAAAATAAAAGTTTAAAGCACTTATTTCTTTGTTCATCATGTTTTCTTATTTGATTCTTTTCCTCTTCCATCTTGTTTCTGCCTCTCTTTAAATACTTTCACTTGAAAATAGATTTCCATCTGTTTTTAAAATTTCTCACTTTGATAAATGCAAGCTGATCAAAACTCTTCTAGTAAAACTAGCATAAGACAGGCTCCATGATAACTGAATTAAAAGTATTTATTAGTATAATGTTATATAATAGATAAGACATTTTACAACAAAGAATTGAGTAATGACAATAACAAAGTTTTATAAAACTAAGTAAAACAGAACTTTCTATCTTTATGACTCACCTAGAGATGTAGTGACCTATTTAATAACACTGATTCCTGAAATAAATGAATAGCAACTCAGAAAACAGAATAAAAGTTATCCCTGACTTCTTTTATAGCAGGATCACACATAAATAATCTATACAAGACATAACTATAAGGGATTTACTATTAACAGTCATAAAGTCAGTGAAAAATACTATTTCTAAATTCATGTTTCTATCATTCTAAGCTTATTTTAATACAGGTTGAGAATTATTTACTAAAAACTCTTAGGAATAGAAATATTTAATTAAAACCCTAGAAATTTAGGAATTCAAGATAATCTAGTAAAGTAAAAAGTAATAATTTTTTAGACTTAAAATATTGCAGCTAAAAAAATATATGCAAATAATAGGGGGAAAATAAGTTCAATCAAG
>JAYKTE010447204.1:0-19350 GCA_036873565.1 Xipholeptos notoides | reverse complement strand
CGTTAATCAACATTTTCCTGGAATCGGAATTGGTATCGGAATCAGACAAAATTTAGGAATCGTCCCAACACTAATTTATAGGTATGGTTTGTAGTAAAATTCTAATTTTGATGAAAAAGAATTTGTTTCACTCGGTTCCTTACCTTAAGTTAATACTAAAACAAATCTTTACAATTATTTATTTTACCGCTAACATTTTTCATAGTAATATGAAATATTCATATGTCCTGTTCTTTACTAGCAAATGAGGCTTGTCATATTTAAAGATTCTTTTTATATTTATTGACTATTGCACAAAGTTTATAGTTTTTTTTTCTTCCTAATGTTCTTTAGATATTTTATTATCAATATTTTGTTTTGACGCAGGTCAGGATATGTTGTTATTTTTGTTTATTTCATTTTTGTTATTTTATAATCTGTGATTATGTTTACTGGCCAGACTTCCTGTACAAGTTTCTTTTCCATTTATCTAATTTAAGTGACTACATATGCTCTTTCCTCTTGTAGTTAAATGTCCTATCTTTTTTCCTTTCATCAATGCATCAACAACTTTATTTCCATTAATAGTAGTTGTAGTAGTTTCCTCTTCTCTTTATGGGCTATTAGGACATCTCCAATGACTCACAAAATGGGTTAACTATAATAATAATTGCATTTTGGGGATTTTAAAAAATCTATTCCTATTTTTTTAAAAATATGATTATATAATGGATTAGAATTTAATTATTTTTTATAATACACACATGGATTTGAATTTAATATGTGAACATGTTTTCAGTTCTTGGCTAATTAAAAAAATCATACTTTATATTATAGTTGCATCAAGAATATTGAAATCAATTTAGATTAAATATGATATATAAAATATTGCAAGATTAATTTAGCACTTTTTGAAACATTCAAATTGGTTTGTTTTTTCTGTATTTAACTTCTCTTTAATGGGAAGATTTTTGATATTTAAATGAAATCTCATCTCGAGTTTTTGAATCATTTGTCAGTTCTTGAGTTTTTCTCATCATGCATGATGTGTATTCTCTTGATGAAATATCTGACACATTGTTATCATTACATCATGCCACTGTATGCAGTAGAGGAAAGGATATATATATATATCCTTACAAATGATTTCTCATATGAAAATAAAAATTTTCATTTAATTTCCCAACTTAGGCTTTCATGAATAATAGAATAAGATAGCTATGAAAAAAAGAAGAATGTTTTTGGAATAATATTTTTGTGTATTGTTCTTAATAATTTCTTGATATTTTCTTTTCATTGTTATTTATCATATTATCATCATTATTATTATCCGTATTTTTCTTTTTTCCCCTCTATTGTTGCCATTGTCCTTGCTATCAATCAATTTCTTTAATTGCTTTTGATTTGCTGAAAATTCGCTCTTGGAGTTTTTGTGGTTAAGATTTGAGAATAGACTGACCATTAACACAGATCCTGTATCCATATTGTGCTCAAGTCATGGTTTAAGGAGTCTTTATTATAATGATCTAATACAATTTCAAAGTAAATACCACTAGTATTGCTGTAGTTAGTACTACTGTTATTATTGATACTGCAATTTCTAGTAAACGACTGCCACTATTATCTCAACTCTTTCTTTTGTTATTCCTGCTGTTACTACTATATGTAACTGCAGCTATTGTGACAACTATTATGTTTTTTATCTAATTTTGGAGGAGTTTTACTAAAGCTACTTTTATCATTTCTTTTAAAAATTTTAATGTTTTAGATTTTGTATTTTATCCAATTTGAAACCTGAAATTGATCATGGGGTTTTCTTATTGAAGCTATTGAAACTACTGCTACTACAACAATATGCTAGTTTGATGAGTAGCATCAGTTTTCTTTGAGAAAGCTGCTGCTAGTGTGTTATCATTCATCTACATTTTCTGCTCTTACCACCACACTTGCAAATATTACTATTACTGCTCTTTCAGTTATCCCATGCTGCTAAGTTCAAACTGTGTGCATCTGTTTTTTCTTTACCATCCCATTTCTAGCCATAACAATTTGAAATTTAATGTAAAGATGGTACAATGATGCATGGGTATCTGCAAAAGCCTAATTTGGATAACATCACACTTATTGATCTATTTGTTCAAACTGTTAAATCTATTGTAATACACACACACACACACATGCATATATACACATTTGATTAGCATTGGTTCAGCCTTTAATGACTGTCACTTTTCCGTCTGGGCAATCATTAGACTATTTTTTTTTTGCTATGATCACATAGACAAGAAAGTGGTTTTCACCAAAGGTCATTGACCCTGTACCTATACTAATCAACTATGTATGCTGCCTCACTAATATTAAGTATTTTACCAATAAATATAGCAAACAATTCTATTTTATGAATACATAAAATATTGATTTCCTCATATTCCAGAATTTTATTCATACATGCCACATCATTTTCTATAATATCCTGTATAATCTACAGGCATTAGTGTTCTGTAATGACATACTAGTTATTGTTTCTTTTTGTTATTATGGCATTATGCCTCATATGCATCATATTTTTAAACAGTACTAGTGCTTTCTTACAGAAACACATGCCAACAAAACCAGACTTTTTTCTACAAAAAATATCATATTCATCAAAGAATATGTCAGCAATAACAGATTTTTGTTATACAAATCATTATTTTTTTGAAGAAAAATAATTTTATCGTTATGATTTTTTTAAATATTAAATGAGCTTCTAAAGTTGATATTAAACTAAACCAACCAAAATATTTTATTTCTTCTATTTTTAGTAAAATCTATAGAAAAGTAATATATTTATTATCTTATGTAATTTTTTTGGATGACTGACAAGTGATTCCTACAATATTTGACTCTTAAGCTGTGTAATGAAAAAGAGGGTAATTTGGGAAGCTAAATTAATAATTATAGTTGAATAGAAAATGATAATGACACTATTATAACCTAATTGAAATAGGTATTGTCATATGTTTGGATATGGTAATTGGAACACATCAATGTATGAAAGTAGCTAGTGTTATCAATTTCAGTATATATGTGCAATGTAACCAAACATAAATATCTATTATTGCAGTTTCTACAACAGTATAATTGTAAATGCACTTGAAATGGTCAGTAAGAATGTACTTATATTTATTCTGAATTACTTATTTTCTTACATAACATTAATGGCTTTTTAAATAACAAAGTTCATACATTATTTTAAGATTAGAATATAAGAGCTCACTAAGTTGAATATATGCACAGTTTTATTCAAAAATGAGATCCAATATTTGGAATACACCATCTAAAAATTTAATTAAATGTAATTAATTAAAAGTAAAAGTTATAGATTGTATTTTATAATCTACAATGGTTACATTAGTGACCATAGATGAAATTAAAACAAGATCTTAAATGAGGCCATGTTTGAAGGTAGAAAAAGTTTGAATATAAATATATAATTATTTATGACTTTATTATCTTCCTGCACTTTAGCTTATTATTTTCACTATTAATAGGTAGCATTCTTCTGATTTAATTTTCCTTTCTTTTTAAATAGAAGCATAAAACATTTGAGGTACTGTGACCAAATTTGGCCTAATAGCAGTTTTGTTAAGACTGTCAACACTGAAGTAGTTTAATTGCTTGACATTTTCTATTCTGGCATTTACAAGTTCAGTGTCATTTAATTCATGAGCATATGTATGCAGTTGTGACAAAACCATTTAAATCTTTAAAAAAGGAAACATTTTTGATATCTTCATTAGCATATTAGTTCTTAGATATTTGAATAGACAAGCATTTTTACTGTTATTATATTTTTTCATATTTAGAATATATCTTTATTTCATTAAATCCTTGTTTTAACCCGATTGATAACCAAATCATAAACTTAAAAACCTAAACAATTTACTTTTCTTTCATATCTGGAAAATCTTTTTTTATGCTCTTTCTTAATCCCTAGAAACTTTGTTATTGGAATTTTTAAATTAATATGGAATTAAGTTTAAATTCTGTAATATTTTGATAATTTTGTTTTATTGATAATTTGATATATTTTTTATTTAAAACATATATGAAGATTTTGCCAATGATTTAAAACTGTTAAAGTTATGATAGTTTTGATTTATAGATAAATCTTGTTTCATATTGCTGAAATATCTTAGAATATTATTCTTTATTAGTTTCTTTGAACTAACACCCTATAAACATAGGACATGAATGGTTGGTCAAGGGATGCAAACAACAACACTATAAAATGTCTCTTAAATTTAAATCCTATTACTCTAAGGTTCCCTATGAAATATAATTTAACTTTTTGCTTTGATAAAATTGAAAATTTAGAGATGATAAAAAAGCATGTACCCATTTAATTTAATTGAAGGAATGCTTAAAATATCCAAATTTTTATATCTTTTAAGTAAATCACGGATTTTAGTATAATAAGCTCAGAACATAATGAAAAAGCTTCATTAACCAATACAACTATTTTTTTGAATATCTTCCTTAATCTGTAACATAACCTCATAATTTCCTCTTGAATTATTTTATTTTTATATTGATTGCACCAGCATATATAATTATATTTTTAATTAATGAAAAAATTTTAAGCTAAACAGATTTACAGGTAGAATATATATTGAAAAATAAATGTTTGTGCGACATCCATTTTTCTTATTTGGCTATATTCTTGTTAATTTTTTTATATACTAGAACACATTTAATATTATCACTGACAAATAGTTTTCATGGGATGAAGACTTTTAGTATCCACTTTTAGTAATGGTTTTCAATGGTGGCAGCCGTTTTTATTGTTTGTTTTGACTAACCCTAATCTCAACCCTAACCCTAACTGAAAGGGAGTAAAAAAAATTAATAATTTTTTTGTTTTAAAAGATTTTACGTTCGTTTTCTGTCAATAAAAATTATTGGTTTTGTTAAAAATAATTCATTTTTCTTATTTTTCAATGATTTCTCTTTCAAAAGAGACATAATGGCCACTGAAATCCATTAGAAAAAAAAGGGGATATTAAAAGTCTGAATATCATGAAAACAATTTGTCAGTGATAATTTTTAATGTGATAATCATTCAAACAGAGCTGAATAAAAATAATTAAATATTGAATTGTAAAGTTTGTTGTGATAGTTTAACAAAAATTTTCAATATACTTTTGGATTGACTTCTAGATATAAAAAAAAGTAAAAAGTATGAACATTTTGATCTTTTTTGTCATAATCAAATCCCTTAGAAAAATGGCTATTTATTTAGGTATTTTGACGGAATTTTAGTTTTTGTTTAGAACTGTAAGTTTACTTTTGATGAGATTCTGAAGCTAAAAGAGTCTTAGATGTTTTATAAAACAGTCATTGTCTTCCATTCTTGCAAAATTCCCAGCTCAGTATTTCAAAATTTAAAATTGAAAACTTTAAAAAAGATTTCAAATTCAAACCATGGATTTTTATTCTTTTATATCTCAAAACTTGTTTGGTTAATTCCCTGATTTTTGGTTATATTTTTAAAAATAGACTATATTAAAAATCAAAGATATTTGGTCCCTCCTTTAAGTTTGATTTTTGGAGAAAGCATCCTAATATTTACAAATTGATTTTTGTTTTTAGGGATCTTGCTGCCCGAAACTGTCTGGTTGGTGAAAACCATCTTGTGAAGGTAGCTGATTTTGGGCTTGCTCGTCTCATGAAGGATGACACTTACACAGCTCATGCTGGGGCCAAGTTCCCTATTAAATGGACTGCTCCCGAAGGTCTAGCCTACAATAAGTTCTCAACAAGATCGGATGTTTGGGGTAAGTATCTTGGTCATATTCACTTTTGAGATGTTATGTTTATTCGATTTGTGTTTGTCCATTGCTTTTTATGTCACCTTGAAAATAGATTTAATATTTATTTTTTGTTGACTACTTGTAACAGATTGGTAAGTTTGAGACATCTAAGAAGAAATACTTTTATAAGAACTCTGTGTGTGTATGTATGTATATATAATATTGCAGTCATCCCAATATTCAATTCTAATTTTAAAAGCTTCAGAAAATGATTTTCCATTATCTATGGTTGTTTTTAACATAACACAATTGAATTGTTTAGAATATTTGTTTCTGTCTATTTAACCATGAACTCATTTTCTCTACTCATAAAAGGACCTCTAGTTAAAACATGACATATTTGGTGCAATGCTGTTTAAATTTTATCAGAAATTTTCACAAATATTTTCCATTAAAGTATTTGTTTCATTAGTTTTATAGAGTTTCAATTAAAGAATTTTGTTGTCCATAAGAAAGATTGCTCTAAACTAATTTGCTCAAAACCTTTAGAAAGTAGGGAAATGTTTGTTTTTAAGTCATTGTAGTTTTTGAAGGTATTCATAAAAAAAAGCAATAACAAAATACATTGATGAATAGAATTCAAAATTATTGATCTTTAGTCATTAATAATGATACTAATAATAACAACAGCAGTCCATTATTCAAAATTCTTTATTTCTTTCTTCAGAAGCTGAGAATTTTTAACTTTTTGCAGGTGAAAGATTTTAATGCTCTTCTTGATAGTATTTCAATGAAAATTTTGCAAGTAACAATGTTCATGATTGCTTTACTCTATGAATCAGATTATTCTAAAAGGGTTTCACCATAAACCTTATTGAATTTGTTTAGAGTAAATAATAAAGGGATTTCAGCGGGTTAAGATGCTGTATTCATATTTGGTATGCTGAAAAAGGGAAGAGCAAAAAACAAGAGACAGAAATAAGAATGAATTTTAATTATTCTACGAATTTACAATAGAAAGTCCTTGCAAAACTAATTGTGTTTACGTCCCTCAAGAGAAGTCCAAATATAAAGTTCTTTAACGTCTCTCTTCCTTCTGTGTATGTTATTTATGGCTTACAAAGGTGACTTAAATTATCTTACTGTCATTGCTGAAGTCAGTTGGAAAAAAAAGAGAAAAGATCAACGGTTTTTGCATTGAGCCCACCAAAATGGGCTGTTCTCTGATTAGTCAGAGAATACTTCAGGGCCAATCAGAGACCTAACTTTGATTAGTAGGGGTGGGCAAGAACAGAAATTGTATTTAGGAGAAGGTGTTGATAAGCACTTTTATACTAACCTTTTTTGTTAAAAATAGTCCTGGATAGATTGTCCAGATTGAGCTAGTCAGATATGTTTTCGTTCACAACTAAATCTAATAATATCACTTTGCAATTTAGATGCATTTTACTCAATCAACTTTCATACATTTCAGTTTCCTGACATGGCTTTGAATTAGATACAATGGCTATTCTTTTCTAACCTTGATACAGTTATATTTAGAAGAAATTTAGCATTTGATTTTTATTACATTTATTTAAAAAAAACAACAACAAACAATTATTATTGATACAATATAGTCAAAGTATAATCCTACCAGAAGACATTGAATTTAAAAAATTATTTTTTTAGGAGCTCGGAAATTGAATTCAAAATTCATTCTTTAAATCTAATATGGATTTTAAAAAATAAACGGAGACACGGATGAAAATATTTATACAGCTTGTAAAAATCTGTATTCCTTAATGGACTTTGTGTAATATTCTACTGCTTTATGTGATTTTAAGAATAGTAGAACCATACAAAAACTCTAAAATCCATATCATCAGTTGTTGGAATTATAAACAAATGTAACTATATTTTTTGTAGAATTTTAATTTTTTAGATTTAATTTCAATAATTTAGAATTTTGATTTGAGAAATGAGAGCAACTTGGTTTAGATTTCAAATAAATGAAATATCCAAGAAAAAGTTCTGATAATAATGTTCCAAATAGTTTATGTTCTTAAAATGTCTACTTAAAATTCATTGAGTTTCATTTCATATTTATCTGTAATGTTGTATTAGTAATTATCATGCCTTAATTAATTCTAATAAAATTGAAGCAAAAATATTTGAGCAACAACAGAGAATAAGTAAAAGAAAACCACTAATTATATTGCTACTTCAGTATAGAACTAGATTCAGTTAAATCCTTTTTTATTTGAAGAAATTTTAACTTATTTTTAATTATTTGGTTTTCTCTATATTTTAAGGGATGTTTGCAAAGATTTAGAGAAAGTAATGTTAGAAATGAAAAAATTCTATATAAAAAAAATCTATGAAAATTTCTTTCATACACTTCATTAACAAAGAAGGTTTATATATTAATCGATATTCATTTCTTTGTCTTGGATTCTTTCTGATAGTATTTCTTGTTAAATGGAACATAAATTGATCATATTCTTGATGTCCTTTTTCTCTCTTTAGCATTTGGAGTGCTACTTTGGGAGCTTGCTACATACGGTATGTCACCATATCCTGGAGCTGATTTAACAGAAGTTTACCACTTATTGGAACGGGGTTACCGAATGGATCGACCTGCTGGTTGTCCCGCAAATGTTTATAGGTTGATGCTTAAATGTAAGTACTTGCATTTGTTTTTTTGATCTTTTATATTTTTCAGTGTTGGATCACGTTCTTAGGTTATTGAAATTGATGTGCATTAATATTGGTTAAAATGTCAAACTGTACAAAAAATTATTAAAACTCAAAAACAAAATATTTTCAAATCCTTGAATTGCTCCTTGTTGGCTCTTCAGGTCAAATTTTGGTCTATATGACCTTCAAAGTATATTTTCAAAATAATTTTTATTTTTTATACATATGAGCTTACGTATTCAAATTAGAACTGAATATCTATTTAAGATTCTTCATGAAACAAGTCTCAAACTCACTCAATTCTAGTTATTGTATTAAGAAAGATACTATGATCTTCAAAAAACATCATATCTACTGCAATAAACTGATATTTAAAATTTTCAATAGTAAAATCCTTTGTAAAACAGTCTCTTGCTTCTTGGTTACTTTAAACAAATGTTTCTAAGAATGTCGGTGAATACATTATATGTAAATAGTGTAAGACTTGTTACATAAATATGGTACAGTTTGTGCAAACTTTGATAATGAATACAGTTAGTTTGACAAGATTTTTTCAATGGAAAAGTGTAGTTGTATCAAAGAATCAGACGAAAGATAAGCGAGCAGAAAATGTTTTTTTTATTTTTAATATAGCGGCCCAGCGTTTGCTGCTCTTTTTTTGTGTACTTATGGATTACGTCATTGATTTGTGTGTACCATTTTGTTTACAAATACACCACATTCCCCCTGATCTCCAAGATCACTAAAACACCTTATAGTCCTTCATCCAAGCAGGTCTCCTCCTCTCACGCTGAGGCTTTGGATGACTTCTTGACGAATTTCCTCCTCACAACCATTATTGTTCACTGGCAGGGAAACACAACATAGGTCTAAGATATGTCAGGGAACTCCATCTACAATTTTTTCAATGGAAAAGGGAGCTGAATTTTTTGATGATTTGATTAGTTTCTAAAACTGAGTGACCTATAAAATGTATAAAGTGGGGGCAGTTAAGTAAATTTTGTGTAGTTCACTTTTTTACAAACTAAAATTTCAGGAATTTCCTAAAATTTTTATAAAATTCCATTAAAAATATTCTCAAATAATTATGAAATTATTTCATTTTTAATTGAAAAATTGTTAAACACAATACTTTGTATTGTGAATATAAAGATGGAACTAACATTCATTTTGGAAAATCCACCAAAAATTCAAAGATTATTGTGATTTTTTTCTCTTGATTTATTTTCAAGCAATTATTTTAAAAAATTTATCGTCTCTACTCTCATTTGGAAATTAGAAATAATCCATAAAGCTAAGTTTTTATTTACACTTTTAGAGAATTATATCATTGGCAATTATCACTTATTATTTCTGAAAATTTGGCTCAACTATTTAGTCACCAGTAGAGGATGGGGTGCATATTTGGAAACTAAGAAGTTTATCCTCAAAGAAAAAAAAATTTATCTATTTGAATTATAAATTTTCATTTGTTTTATTTTTTAACAAATTGTCCTTAAAATAGTTATGTATTTCCATCCAAATTGGAGAATTGATTTATTGATGTTATTTTTTTAGAAATTTATAAAAGAAGCGTTTTTTTCCCTATTTAGTATTTAGTCTTTAAGGAAATAATCGGATATATACTTTTGTATTGAACCAATCAACCTGTTAAAATATGATGTCATGTGTCTTTCTATTTCTCTCTATATGAATAAAATTTAATATACAAGTAAACTACAGTAAATGCTATTTTACTTATACCAAATTGTTTTCCTTCAATTTATTTTCCTGGCAATTTAAAGAGGTCTAGTAATTTTTAAGTATAAAATAGAATTTCCTGATGAAGATTTGATGCATTCTTTGTTTCCATAAGAAACATTAAAGCATTGGATAAAAAATCAGTTTATTGTAATTGATAAAGTTTTGCTGGTTATACATTTTGTAAATAGTATTAATATTAATTAATTAGTTGTATGTCATTCATTCATAAAAACTTATCTTACATCTTTCTTATGATGGAACACAAACAAGGGGACATAACTCTTGTATATTCAAAAACATTTTATCATTGATTTTTTTTTATAAATTTCTTGTCTTTAAATTGGTTGTTTGAGAACTGAATTTTTAAATTTAATGTAGTGGCTTAAAATCTATTGAAACTAAAATATTATCATTATGAAACTGAATTGAGTAAAACTTAAAGAAATTGAATAAAAGTTAAGTCAAATTTCAGCTTTATTAACCTTAATACATATTAACAAAATACTGTTGTAAGAAGTTATCATTCATTGTAGATACGTTAGGGGCATATTTTCAAAAATTCATTATCATTTTAATAAAATTTGTAATTTTATTTAGACTAAAAGATTCTTTTTTTTTTCTATAAATCAAGAATTTTGTCAATTTATATTAATCTATATATTACATTTTCTCCCTCTCTTTCTCATATAATCTTCCAGGTTTTCTTTAATTTTCAAAAATAATCATATTTTTGTTCCTTTGATATTTCTAATTTAATATTTTTCTTTTGATGAGCATTGAATGAAAGAAATTTCCTGGGTTTAAATAAAATATATATACGGATATTGCTGCCTTTCAATGTTATTTAGCTATTTATTTCATTAGTAGTTGTTTCAGAGCTTTGGTTGTCTAATTATCAAATCCAGAAAATGAATGTCAATATTTGTTAAAATCTGAATTCAAATTAAAACTATATGTATATCTCTCAGGTTGGCAGTGGGAAGCAAAGGACAGGCCTACATTTAAAGATATCCACAATGCTTTGGAAAATATGTTTGAAAAATCAAGTATTAGTGAAGGTAAAGTAAACTTTTATGAATTGTATGTAGCCATTTATGTGTACAGGGAGATTATTCTGAAGTAAGCCTTTTATTTTGTTTGGTGAATATAAATATATGAATTTGTTTAATACTAAATATATTTTTTAAGAATAGAAACCATATTGTATTAAGCGTACAGTGTATAAAAAGGTAACACTTAAAAATATTTATTGGAAACTAGTAATAGTAAATTGTTGCTAATCCAAGAACTACTTGTTAATGATCTATTTCCTCTTTTTTAAACAAGCTTCTCATGCTACACTTTAACTTCTTTATCAAATTAAACCTTGAAAAAATGTTCTTGAAATTCAAATTATATTCAAATTATTATATTGAAATTAAGATATATTATTAAAAATGGTTTTGGTTTTGGACATTAAAAATGGCTTGTATTAATAAAAATTAAATGTTAATGAAATACTAATTAAAAAAATGAATCAAGATGTTTTAAGTTTACTTGGTTTACTGTCTTGTTAATTATTATGGTATCCAAAATGTTATTTTTTACTTGTTTCTTTTTAATTGTTAACAACAATTTTCTTAGAATAGTTTGTCAATAAGTGTGTATAAAAAAGGCTATACTTTCTAAAAAATAATGAAATAACTTTACATAAAACCTACACATGACTGAGTTTAGATGTTTAACTACTGTAATACCCCTTTCAATTTTTGTCCTCAACCTGTTTTTCTAAAATAGACAGGTTTTGGCTAGCAAATATATTCTCAAAAAACCAACAAGAACTTAGGTCATCAATCTTACATTTGTTTTGAAGGGATATGATATATAAGATAAGGAGTTAGATCAACAGGTTGAGTAGTTAGACTAGAGAGACAAAGATGTTGATAGAAATGAAACCAAGTCTTCTTAAATGATCTTTCCAAAATAACCATAGCTGGCAAGTCAGTATTGATCAAAGAACATGAAGACTTTAATGAGAGAGATTCCCTAAGATCAATGCAAAATTTATGCTCAAAGGAAATGTATTTTAAAATATTTATATAAAATAGAAACTTAATCAATTATTTATGTTATATTTATCTAAATATTTAACAAACTCAAAATCACGATTGTTAATTTTTAAATGAAAAACAACAAACAATTATTGAAAATGACATAAAAAGAATCCATTTCAGATTAGAAACTCTGTGATTCTATCCAGATAAAAAATTGGTCTCTCTCTGTGTTAGCATCTGAAAAATGTTTAAATTTGGATAAAAGATACTCAACTTAAGATTAAGTATTAAATTTGTAATAATAATCATGAAATACTAAAGTGCCATAATATTCTCAACATCATTTTTGATGATATATTTTGAAAAACTTTTAAAAGTAAAGTTTTATATTCAATGTGTTTAGGTTAAAATCTCTTATAGAGTTCTGCATTTTTTCAGAATTCATAATGGTTTTGGGTACCAAATCTATTTGTAGAATGTGTATGTATATATGTCTATAAATCAGTGTTCCTATTCACTTTGCATTTTGTTTATGCTCCATAATTCTGTGCCATTTTCTTTTTCCAGAAAGTTCGCCCCTAGAAGAAGTTTGCAGTTAACCATAATGATTGGATTGATAGAAGTGATTTATGATAAAGAGTGAGTATGCTGCTGAATATTGCTTACTAAGAAACTTTCTTTTTCTCTTGTAGAAGTTGAAAAGGAACTTGAAAGTGAGAAATGGCGGACTCCAGATAAATCCAAGAAAGCTCGGGCCCAAAGTCTTGATAGTTCTGAGCATATTGGTATTGATGGTCGGACTAGTGCAGGTAAACACTGACTCCACGTATTGCCCTGAGGGTTACACTCCTATTTCATGCGCACTTTCTGAATGTTGCAAACCTAATGACAGAACTTTGGATAGGCAACAAACACTATTTACTATTATTTATTAATTTCTAAATAATACTAAACATATACAAAAACATATTTGAAAATTTAATCAACTTCTGTACAAGTTGTAAAAGAAATAAAAAAAAAAGAAAAAGAAGAAAAAAAAGAAGAAAATCCCAATTCTGATTGTGTGCTCCAGCAGTCGGCTGTCTGTCAAAATGCCATTCTTTATTCATATTACATGAATGGCAAAGCTTACTAGCTTTTTATTTCTGCTTCTTTCATCTTTTTTTAAGTCAATGTGCTACTGCTGCTTTAGTTGTTATATTTTTGGTGTCATGTGATTTTTCTTTTTAACAAAAATTTTTTCTAAATAAGAAAAAGAAAAAAAATCTAGCCCTTAAAAAAATATTAAATGTTGTTGTGTGATGATCTGTGAACTTCTTTGGCTGGCTAGCATTACACCAGCATTAAGCATTCATTCTACGAATGTACATCATATGTCCGAGATGGGCAACTTACTGGTGTGGTGCAAAATGACCCCACTTTGAATGTGAGGATAGCATTTATCCATCACTTTCATCCCTCTTTTTTTTACAGACAGAGGCAGTGGCTGACAGTGTCTATCTATCATACAAATTCATATAAACATTGTTTATGAAACATTATGCAGTAAATTCTAAGAGCTTATGGCAGAATTTTGGTATCACTGCCCCACCTATTCTTCCCCCGATTTTGTTATTGATTTTTGAACATTATTTTTTTAGATTATTATTAATTAAATCACCAAAATGTATAATTATCAAAAACAAATTTTGATTTTTCAATTTTATGAGGGTGTTCAATTTATTTAAATGTCATTTTATGCAAAAGTTGATTTCTCACATGTAATAGGTGTTTATATTTATATAACATTTATATAAGATATTGAAGGAGGCATTATGTTTAGGTGAATTTTGATTTGAGATTTTCAAATATCATCAAAAGTATACAAGTTTGGAATTGTTTTAATGTAATAATTAAAAGATAAGCTTAAAAAAAACATACTTTCTAAATCATTGGAAAATATGGTGATTAATTGATAATAATCTGAAAAAAAAAGTGACAAAAGGTCAATGACAAAATACATTAAAGTGGGAGTTGTTACACTAAAATTTCATCAAGCTTTCTTTTCATCAGATCAATAATATATATCTATCCGTATGTAAAGAAGGCTAAATATGTATATGTTATTTATTATATAATAACACATTCTCTCTTTCTCTCTCTCCTCCCTCATTCCCCTTCTCTATTCTTTTCCTGCTTGTTTACTCTTTATTCTGTTTCCTCCATCAGTATACAAATCTTATTTTGTTGATAAAACTACACTTGAACTTACCACCACTTTGCTATAAACTGATGAGGACATCAAAAATTTTTTTGAAAGTCAGATTTTTTTCTGAACAATAGAATATTCTCCACAGTAACAACGCTTATCTTAATGAATATAAATTACCCCCAAAAAGGTATTAAAATGAATTCTACTAATAAAATCATTAGCAAATAAGCCTTTTTAATATGGAGTATTCCCAAATACTAATAACACTTTTTTCTCCCTATCCTCAAATGCTAAACTGTCATATAACCGTATACTTTATTCTACCTGGAGTCGGAAAGCAAGCAGCCTAACATATGCACTAAGAGTTTTACATTGACAGTGGTATAAAGGGAGATAATCCCAAGAGAGCCAGTTTCATAGTGGAATATTTGATGATGCTTTCACTGTAGCTGCTTTTGCTACTTACTGGTCTGCTATTATAAAAATCTTGTGTTTATCTTTAGTTATACCACTTTTCCTACTGTAGTACTAATATCTATTTGCTTAGCAATATAATTACCAGCATTAATAATATCTACCAGAATAATACTAGCTTAAGCCTACTAATAGGAAATGCCAACTGTTGAAAAAGTTTACCAGCGTGGAAAAAAGTAGTGCCCTCACCCCGCCAAGCACTACTAATGATAATGTTATAGTTTGCCCGTCCTTGAATCTGCTTGCCTTGCTGAATTGACAGTCATCGTTTGGTTGTTGTTGCAGGTCCTACACCTCCGGCGGGTCGGCGTGCTCTCCTAACTCTTGATGACGCTGACAAGCGACAAGTTGCAGATATTCTCCAGAGAAAGTCATCTCGAAAGAAGACTCCAGCACCAGTGCCTCCCCAGCGTACAACGTCGTTTCGGGGCCAACAATCCCTCGACTCGTCCGAAATGGAGTCTGAACTGAAAACAAAAATAAAGCAACAGAAAGCTAAGATTGAGGCTGCTACTTTGCATGAGCACTCTGCTGAGCACTCAGTCTCGCTGGATCAGGACAGTTTTTTGGACAACCACGTGTTTACAAAAACGAAACACCTCTCGTTAAAGGGGAGCTCCCCTAAGTCGTTTCGGCGGCATGATAATGATAAATTTCAAGATATTAAACTTGAAGATGGCTTTTCTCGCCAGATGATAGAAAGTTTTAAAGGTTCGCATATTGACAAGTCAAAATATATTATCACAGATTTAGGAAATAAAAACCCAAGACCTCCCCCAGGTCACTTAAACCACCTTATCCCTGCTGAGTTACGACCTGAAAGACCAAAGATCGACAAAGAGACAAGCACCAGTGAGGAAAGCATTGAAGCAGCCACTGTCCACGGTGGTTGTTATCCCAAGGTGCCACAATCTTTGCCAACCCAAAGGTCATTTAGTGTTAAGAAAGGTAAATCTTTGACTGATAGTCAAGGCAGTGAAGATGTAGGGGACCATGATAATTTTGTTAGTGTAGGAAAATTAGATGCAGATAATGTGAAAAAAACCATTAGTCGTTATGGAACCATCCCTAAGGGTGTCAGAATTGGTGCTTACCTTAAGTCAATGGAGGATGAGCCAAATCAGACTGATCAGCGGGATTCAAATATAGATGATGTCGATTCGGGGACGGATACTGCCAGTGTGACATCCTGTCCCCCCTTACTTACGACCGCTGAGACGCCGGGAGACAGCAGTAAGGAAGATGACAGCAACAGCATTGGCATCAAACAGGAGCACAACCTGAAACCATCCGCTGTTGTTAAGTCTCAATCTTCACAGATGCTGGTTGACAACCAGAAATCTCCTCTTACTGGCTTACTCCAACGTCAAAAGTCTGATCTTACTCATGGTAAGGTTCAGGGGGTGAAAAATGATTATTCCCCCTCAAAACCAGAAAATAGTCTCTTTCCCGGGATCCCATCGACAGCCAATAAAATGGACGATGGTGCAGAATCTAACAAACCTCGACCTAGTCCTCGATTCTCTCATGTGTTTGATGACTCAAATGATATGAGGAAAGATGAAAAGAAAGAAAATAAAAAATTTCCTAGTAAACCGCTCAAGTCACCAGATGAAGCGCCTCCAGAGTTACGTAGTTTCCACAAAGTTGGACAACCATTCCCGTCACGGCCACCTGGCCTTTCACATGTGAATGATTCCAGTCCAACTAGTACAGAATCAACACTGGTCAGCAGTCCTGACTCTGTAGTGGAAAAATCAAAAGGAGATGTGCGCTCACCACCCCCTCGACCTCCTACGAGGGCTAGAACCTCAGTGGCAGATTCAGAAGATAGTAAATCTTCTAAGGAAGGGGATGACAATGTTGTGCCATCAGGGGTCTTGTCCAAGTTGGCCTCCAAAGTGAAGCTGCCACTATTACCCCCAACTAGTGAGGTAGCCCCTCTGAAGTCCACTGGACGGAGCGTTGACATTTCCCGGGACACAGATAAACTAGCCAAGGGGGACCATCCTGCTGAAAAGTTCAGCACTAATTCTGACAATGCTGCTGGCCGCATGACCCCAGGTATCACTCATAAACCCCCGCCTGGAAACCAAAGGGATGAGTCTACTCACAAATCTATGTTCCCTAGTCTTAGATCTGCTTCTGCATCGCATCGTTCTACGGAGAATGACTCTTCTGACAGCAAAACAAACCAATCAAACCAGACTGCTGATAAAAACTCGGCTGTGGACTTACCTGTGTCAAAAGACTTAATTATTGAAGCATCAGGACAGCTGGATGGCCGCATTGACTCTTTGGCCACCAGCAACTCCAAAAGTTCTGGAGAGTTCATGGATCTCTCCAAACAAGTGCAAACATTTCATGAAATGTGTTCTCAGTTTATAGACTCTTTACCACCTCATGCAAAATTCCATATCCGAGAATTGCTCACTCGACTGCAGTTGTTTAGTCAAAACCTGAAAACTGTGTCGGGCAGCTGTTCATCTGGGGGTTCCAACCTACTAGATGACATTCAGAACACAAATAAAGAAATCCTTCAAGTCATACAGCGATGAGTTGTATATGGGCAAATACATACATATATACACAAAATAAAACAAACACACATAGATATTGAGTGATGGTTTTTAGACAGAAGTATGGACAGCAGATGATTTCTACCAACCGTGAACCAACCAACATAGCCACTAACATAATTAACACCAACAGTGAATTAGAAGAATTTGCATTAATACAGAAGGTGACACATACATTTAGGGTGTGTACAGACACCCTGAAAATATGTATATTATTTTTTTTCTAAATTTGATGGAAAGCTGACTAATTTAATTTTTTGTTGCATTAGAATAAATTCTAAAAAATCTTTATTTTCATGCACAAGTTGTTAGAATCGATGACATAAAAAAACACACACACACACACACAAGATACAACCTAATTGCCTAAAGTATTGGTCATTGACAAAGTTTAGTCTTTAACAGAAATAGTCAGAAGTAAAATAAAAACAACTGTGTACAAATCAATTTGTATGTGCAAATGAATATTTACAAAAGTAAAGTAAAGAAATGAAAATGAAGGTTATCCCCATCCCAGCCACTTGTGTTGCTGTGGAGAGTTACCATTTAGTGTCTGGTTGCCATGCTGTCTGAGGAGACACAGAAGGTCAGAGTTAATATATAAAAATTGATTGGGGTGGTAAGGGAGCAATTTTTTTTTTTTTTTTTTTGAAAAAAGAGTTATTCTGATTGATTTTTAAATTAAAGGATAGGGTGGTGAATAAAATTTAAAAAAAGAATGGAGAAGAGATAATTTTTCTTAACCGAACATTCTTTGTTGTGCATGTGACCTGAACATTGTTTTGATCTTAAAAAGAAGACTCAACAATAACTGAAAATGGGGGAAGAAAGAATAAAAATGAAGAAAAAAACCAACAAAAATTGAAAGATAAACTGGCAAGATGTGTCTAGCTTTTGGCAGCAGTGCAAGCTGTTCTCTTGACAGTAAATTATTAACTTGATGAGTAAACAAGTGATCGGAATATTTGACTTCTCCATTCCCCTAGACTCCCGATCTCCTTTCTATGAGAGAGAAAAAAAAAAAAAAAAAAAATATCTCCAGTATTGTAAAATATAAGAATGAAATACACAAGATTTTAATACTTTGTCCCTTGAAAGAAAAACAAATTCTAAACTCTTGTGTAATCTTCTTGTCTCTTATTCCCCATCTGCTTTATTTCATTAATCAAAAGTTCTAGATTATTTGAAGTCGGGTAGAACTTGAGCTTGAAATGACATTTTATATATACATAAATACACATCAAATGGCAAAAGGCAGGTGATGGTTGTTCTGTCTGTCCATGGAGTATTGTCTATGTTTGTTTGGGCAGTGAACAGTTCACTCTTATCAGGACAAGAGTGGTAGTAGGTCTGTGGTTAATATACTATTTTTGTTTCCTTTCTAGAAAACAGTGATAATTAAACTTGAGAAATTTAATAAAGAACAAAAATCATGAATTAATATAAAAATACAAAATATTTGAGTAGTGGAATAGAAGAGTAATGAAATAGTTGAAACTTATTTTCCTGTTTCATTTCTTTTATGTAATGTAAAATATTTCTCTAAATTAAAATTAGCAAAAATTTCTTAAAAAGGAGACAACTATGAATTTAAAGACGTTAACAGAAAAACATAAGTCAATCTTAAGGGGACAAGTTTTTTTTCTTTTTTAACATAATGTAAAAAAAAAAAATGTTTAAATTTACAACAGAAAGAGATTTCTTTTCAATAATATTCTAGTTCTTGATTCTTACACACATAAATATATTTGTGTATGAATATATATATATATATATACACATTCCTTCACAAATAGACAGACACACACATATATATATATATATATATATATATATATATACACACACACACACACACACACACACAGGACACAAAT
>JAYKTE010447093.1:0-10318 GCA_036873565.1 Xipholeptos notoides | reverse complement strand
AACAGTATTAGTAAGAATATGAACGCAAACGGAACAACTTGGATTCGAACTAGCGTACTACGATTCCGAGGTCCGACTGCGCACCGATTGGCCCAAATCGACTTCCCCCATGAAAGCATGTAAGAAAACCATTGCGATTCGTCCGTCAAATTCTAACTGATACAAGAAAGAAACCAAAATAATTCCATCTCAGAATCGATATGAATTCTGTGACAATCTTTGCTGCTCTTTTTTTGGTTTAAGACAAACATTTATTTGTTTAATCAATAAAACAGAAAATTACAGAGCAAACCAAAATGGAGGAAAAATTATAGAAGACTCAACTTTTCTATCGACTAAATAAGAAAACACCAAAACAAAAAAAAAACCTCAAGCGCAAGAGAGATTGATATCCATTTATCTATTTAATATTTTATTTTATATTCCTTTCTTTTAATACACTTTTATTTCTTTCATTATATTCCTTTCTTTTAATACACTTTTATTTCTTTCATTATATTCGTTTATTTTAATATTATTCTATTTATTTTATTATATTCGTTTATATAATTGATTTATTTATTTTATTATATTCGTTTATATAATTATATTTATTTCGTTATATTCCTTTCTTTTAATGCACTTTTATTTATTTTATTATTTTCGTTTATTTTAATATTATTTTATTTATTCCATTATATTCCTTTCTTTTAGTATTATTCTATTTATTTTATTATATTCCTTTCTTTCAATATTATTTTATTAATTTCATTATACTTCTTTCTTTCAATATTATTTTATTTATTTTATTATATTCCTTTCTTTTAATATTATTTTATTCATTTTATTATATTCCTTTCTTTTAATATTATTTCATTCATTTTATTATACTTCTTTCTTTTAGTATTATTTTATTTATTTCAGTATACTTCTTTCTTTAAATGTCCTCTTATCTATTTCCTAATATTCCTTTCTTTTAATGATATTTCTTTTGACGTAATGGCATTTTAAATCCGATCAAAGTATTTAGTTTTCATCTCAAATGATTTTTTTTCTTAGATGTTTTTTCATTTTCCTTCGCTTTATCTTTCCTTCGAAGCATGATAGATAATCAAACTGCCACTAGGAGGCGTTGCCGCATGAATTTATCTAACTGAACACACTGGGCATGCGCCGTGATTTGCATACACTGCCATTTATTGAATTAAGCCAGAATTATTCAAGTAGAAAAACTCGAAAGAAAAAACGGACGAATAAGCAAAGATTCCAAAAAATCGAATACTATAAGAAAAACATCTTTTATGGCTAGGTCTATGAATATTTTGTGAATATTCTTTACAAAAAGCAGATTCTGGTCACAACCCTACTATTAACTAGGGCTGTGACAACACGTTTGTATTAAAGAATATTTTTGTTGCTACTTGACTATTTTGGAATTTTACCATTTCTTTTACTTCTGTAGTTATTAGTAGGGCTATGACAATATGCTTTTATTAAAGAACATTCTATTCGTTTCTTGATTATTATGCGATTTTACTATTTCTTTTAATTCTGTAGTAATTGTAGTGAATTGCATTCAATTCTGAAAGTGAATGTAATGGTTTTTACTAAGATTTGAACTCGTGTAATACGATTACAGAGTCCAAGCTTTTTCCACTCGTGAATGTGAATGTAATGGTTTTGATTGGTATTTGAACTCGTGTAATACGATTCCACAGACCAATCTTGTTCCACTGCTCCAAGTTCGCTAACTTCAAGACCAAAAAGAAGTCAATTATAGATAGTGTTGGGACGATTCCTAAATTTTGTCCGATTCCAATACCAATTCGGATTCCAGGAAAATATTGATTATCGATTCCGATTTACGATTAACTTAAAAATTCAAGAGAATCGTAATGAAAGAATCGCAAATCTAAGGTATTTATTTAACGATGCGATTCACGATTAACGATTGCGATTCCAAGGAATCGTCCCATTACTAATTATAAACCAATCCTCGTATTCATTCATCATCTGAAAAAAAAAAAAATCTTTGTTCAAAAAGTAAACTTTTGTCTCGTATTTGTTCATAATAGAAAATTGACTTTGCTAGGGTTTCACCTTGCTCAAGGATTTTTTGTTCATATTAGCAAAATAATTGAAAATATAACAAAGATTGAGAAAAAAAAGAAAAAGAAAAAAGAGTAAATAAAATAAAATTGAAAAAAGACAAAAAAAAGAAAAAAAAAGAAAAAGAAAAAAGATTAAATAAAATAAAATTGAAAAAAGACTAAAAAAAACAAAAAAAAAGAAAAAGAAAAAAGATTAAATAAAATAAAATTGAAAATAAAAAAATAAAAAAAGTAAAGCAAAAGAAAAAAGATTAAATAAAATAAAATTGAAAAAAAAAAGAAAAAAAAGAAAAAGAAAAAAGATTAAATAAAATAAAATTGAAAATAAAACAAAAAAAAACCCAAAAAAAAACCCAGGCATGGTGCCAACGTGGAAGAGTTCCAAATAATCAATTAAGATATCAGTAATAACCAAAACTCATCAAAAAGTTTTTGGTGCGTGTGCGCGCGCGCGAGTGTGTGTGCACGCGAGTGTGTGTGTGTATGTGTGTGTGTGCGCGTGCAAGTGTGTGTGTGTGCGCGCGAGAGAGAGAGAGTGTGTGTGTGTGCGCGAGAGAGAGAGAGTGTGTGTATGTGTGTGTGCGCGCGCCAGAGAGAGAGTGTGTGTGTGTGTGTGTGCGCGCGAGTGTGTGTGTGTGTGTGTGTAGAACGCGCACAGTTTTTCTATTCCTCTTTGCAGCGTCTGAATAAAGCCTTAGGGTTAGGGTTAATTGTTTACTTGTGTTTTACGGCATATCAACCATATTAGGTCATTTAATGCCGAGAACAATCGTTTTTTGGTAAACGTTAGTTTTTGCTCCACACTTAGTTTTTTGTATAACACAATATGCACTATTTAACCCATAGCTGGGGATTCATACCAACGGTATTAGTCTAAATGCGAAAGCAAACGGAACAACTGGGGTTCGAACTCGCGTACTACGATTCGAAGTCTGACTGCCTATCCACTATCTGCGAAATCGATTTCCTCGTATTTCAATGAATTGTCAAAATCAATTAGTACTGCCCGTTAGTTCCCATGGACATAATTTTAACCCTCTTTGAATTGTAGTACGCGAGTTCGAGTCCCAGTCGTTCCGTTTGCTTTCATATTTCGACTAATAACCTAAGGAAACGGTATGAATCCTCACATTCCCTCCAGCTATGGGGTTAAATAGTACTCTAAGAATAGCAGCTAAAAAACAACAACATTATTTTGACTACTGGCAAATCATAGTTACCTCCGATTTCTAGTAATCCTTTTACTTATCAGTATACTAGCACAAATCTACCCACTGAGAATTACCTCTAGCTATGTGTTGTTAGAAATTCTGTTTCTAACTAAGTAAAAAAAGAGAGAAGCTTCCTTCGTACTAGAACAACCTCTGGCCCGAGCGGATTCCAAAAACGGTTGTTTTGAAGCTTATTCCCTTTTTTGTGTAAGCGGTGGTAGTTTTCTTCCCGTTCAGGGGGAATTTCTAATTTTTACTGCTCTGAGTCCAGAGACGTTTTTTTTTCTTATAGTGTTTAAGCCTCTCTTTTGGTGGGGAATTTGCATAAAGTAACATATGCAAATTCTTCCGAAAGTCTTTAGAATTTTTCTAACAGTGTTTTGTGTAGTTTTACAGAGCAAGGTTGGGGAAGTGGTAAAAGCTTGGACTCTGGATTCGTTTTACACAAGTTCAAATCTAAGTCAAAATCATTGCATTCACTTTCAGCTGTTTCGGGTGGATGAGGATCATTGACTCTGGAGAATAATTCATCTAGGTGAAGGGCAACACAGAATACAAAAGCCCAGGGATACAATGAGCACATAAAAGTGGCCTTGTGCCTAACTTGGGGTTGGTGCTCGACCAAATAGATATATCATCTAGGTGAAGGCCTACACTAATTACAAAATGTCAGGGATATAATGAGCTCGTAAAAATGGCCTCGTGCCTAACTTGGGTTTGTACTTGACCAAGTAGATATACCATCTAGGTGAAGGGCAAGACTAATTACAAAAGCCCAGGGATATAATGAGTACATACAACTGCCCTCATGCCTAACTTGGATAGGTACTAGACCAAGTAGATATATCATCTAGGTGAAAGGCATAACTGATTACAAAAGCTCAAGGATATAATGAGCACATAAAAATAGCCTTGTGCCTAACTTGTACTTGTGCTCGACCGAGTGAATATATTTAGCTATGTGTTGTTTATTCTCTATCCTCCTCTTGGATGTTATGTTTTTTTTCTTCTCAAACTCTACAGAACATTTTCTTCTTAGGGTTATTCGTTCATTTTCTTATCTCAATTTTTACACCTGACTTAAGTTCTGATCTACGTAGATTTTTTTTACATTCTGTAAATCCCGCACTCACTAATCGATTACCTAAAATGTTCTTAGTCTATCTACCACCCCCGCCCCGCTGTCTATCCAATGACTTACTTCAAATTTGATTCCTCATTTTTACCAGAATGTGTCGATTTTGTTTGTTTGTTTGTTTGTGTTTTACGGCATATCAACCATTTTAGGTCATTCAATGCCGAGAATAATCATTTTTGGTAAACGTTAGTTTTTGTACACACATAGTTCTTTTAATGACACAAATTACACTATTTGACCGATAGCTGGAGGGAAAGTGGGGATTCATACTTTTCCCAATGGTATTAGTACGAATATGAACGCAAACGGAACAACTGGGATTCAAACTCTCGTACTACGATTTTGAGGTACGACTGCCTACCGATTGGCCCAAATCGACTTCCCCTGCTATAGCTTGACAAACTTTCTTGTTTATCCATCATTATTTGCTTCGTTTCTTTATCATGTAATTAAGAAAACATTTTGAAATCAGCGGCTTTTAACATCGGGACCAGAAGTGAACAATTTTGGCCCATTCCCCAAAAGCCTTGTGGGTGACTGGCACACAAATTAAAAGGAAAGACTAATATCATTTTATGATTATAAAATTATATGTGCCGTACATAGCAACATCGCGGCCCTCCTGCAGAATGTCCCTTGCGGCCCCACTACCCCCAAAATTCAACTTGCGTCCTACCCCAACCTACTGAAAGCTTCCGTTAAAGATTAGAGAGAGAAGGAGAAGGAGAGGGAGAGAAAGAGAGAGGTATTCATTTTAACAGACAAATATGATGATAATTTTCCAGTAAAACCTTGTTAATTTTTTTCATTACAATAGATCTGCCAGCCAACGGAATTGCACATTCTGAGGGGGCTCTAAGGACGGCGATGAGAATTATTATCTGACAACTTTGCTTTACTTGTGTGTATGCAGAATATACCTATAGATCAATAAAAATCAAAACATCAAGAAACAAAATAGGTATTTTATATATGAGACATGTTCAATAGGTAATAAGAAAATGTTAGGAAATATAATATTTTTATTCATAAGCTTACAAAACTTTATATGTTGAAGACAGGATACTGGATCGATTGGAACACCAGATTAATAGATATTTCAAATAAGCGGCACACATGTTGAGCTACAATAACTTTCTAATTAGACCAAACATATTAGTACATGCCCTATGAGAACCAATAGTAAAGAATGCTAGATCAGACCTTTAAAAATAATTATTTTCTAATAAAAATCCTATAATTAAGTACACTTGTTTTTGTACAGACCTGTGCTTATTTTAATTGTTTGCTCATCTTCAAAACAAACCGTGTTTTCATTTTTACGGCCTTTAAATAAATTTTAGAGTAAATTACACAAATCATCTCTTAATTTTGTGTACCACGATGAGTACGGGTGGTTGATGGTATCCGTTTTTACCCACCTCGTGGTCACTCGATGCTCGGACGACAACTCGGGGTTGATTGTTGGAAGGGCTTCCCTTGTTCCTTGAAGGGTTGGTGTTGTCTGGCCCTTCCAACTCCTGTGAGAGTTGTTCTCTTCATTCCCATGGTCTCCTGAAAGCTAAAGATTGAAAAAAACTCGAAGACCAGGGGTATTTTTCATAAAGCTTTATTTGGATATCTTCACGCCATGGCAGTTATAACCCCTCTGTCCCACAGACACCAACTACCCACAATCCCCGGAAGTTGCTATCACCTGGCCGGCAGTCACCGAAGAAACCCGATGTTTCCCGAATCGGCCAGGACTCATTACATTACACTTGTATTAACCTCATTCCATTATTAGAAATCAGTTTTACTTCCAAATCGCAAATATTCACCTTAAAGTAATTGATGGGCTAGATAGCAAACCCAGAGTGAGTTGGCTAACAACTCGTTCATATTTGTATAATACTTGTACGGGTTAATAGAGATCATGGATACAGGATTGAGACTGGTGTTAATTTTAACTGATCACCGCTTAGACCCAGTTGTTCGCTCTCCTAAAACTTTCATCAGATCGTTAGTTTCAATGCGACCTTAATATGTTCATATAAAATGTGTAGCCTTTGAAACCTCTTGGCACGTTCTATAATTGTATTAAGAGGAAGGGAAGGGCGGGAATTCAAACCATGACACCGAGAATTACAGGAATGCACATTATCATTAGACACGTTCTGTCTGTGGAAAAATCCATCAGATGGACTGACTTCAAACGCGACCAGTGTTGGCGATAATGAGCGATATTGCCTAATAGTAAGAGTGAGAAATAGGGATAAAAAGAACAACTCAGAAAGAGACAGAGAGACAGAGAGTGTTTGTGTTTGTGTGTGTGTGAGAGAGAGAGAGCGTGTTTGTGTCTGAGAGAGAGTGTTTGTGTGTGCATTTGTCTCTGAGAGAATGAATGTTTGTGTGAGAGAGAGAGTGTGTGTGTGTGTGTTTATGTTTGTGTGAGAGTGAGTGTGTTTGTGTGTGCGTGAGAGAGATAGAGAAGGGGTATTAATAAAAGTACCTAAATTACAGAGAAACTAATCGATGTATAAATCTGAGTATAAAGTTAGGTCAATGTAACTAGAAATAATTATGTACATCAATTTTACGAACATCATTTCTCATCCTCATCATTTTTATCTTTAAAATTCTTGAGATTTGATTGAATAATTCGTACATCCATTTTTCGGGAGTTTTATTCTCATCCTTATCATTGTTACCTTCATAATCCTTGAGATGAAACATGATATCACCGGGCTTTAGTAATCAGTATTGCCCTTCACTTAGTCTTATTATTGACGAGTCTCATATACTCGGGTTTTAGGAATCTGTGTTACCCTAACGCTTTGATGTGTTACTATCACGAGTCAACAAGCATCATCTGCCTGAGAGAGATGAAAGTGAATTTAACAGTTTTGACTGAGATTTGAACTCGTGTAATATTATTCCAGCTTTGAAAATTGCTCCAATTTCGCTGCCCATTTCATGTAATTTGTAATTGTTATTCCAAAATTTTTAATTCATTCTTAAATTTGAAATTGAATTTGATTTCCAAATTTTCAGGTTTTATCTCACTCATCCAGTCAATATTGTTAAACTATAAGCAAACCGAATACGGTTAAGTTGCGTTGGACACACCAGTTCACATCGGATCACCGAAGTTAAGCAACGTTGAACCTGGTCAGTACATAGATGGGTGACCATTTATGAATATCAGGTACTGTATATTGCGCCGGGACTTTGAAATACACAGGTTAGTGTCTGGAGGCGCTGTTAAAACTACTGGGTAGATGCACCCTTAGTCTTTAGTAAGACAGGCATCTAGGAGAAGGAAAACTCTGAAGTAAAACCTGGGGTTCCTCCAGGTCGTGGGACCAACAACCCCACCTTGTAAAAACAGTAAAAGTTACGGAAACTTCCACGAAGCAAAATACTTGGTTTGTGGAAGGCTTATGTCCCACGAAAAAGGGATGAAAAGGAGATGATAAGCAAACCTAATGGTTCAAATGAGATTTGAACACACTTATAATGGCTTCAAAGAACGAATATTTAACCACTCACCAACTACACTTGCGAAATATTGTTTGAATTTATTAATAGTACATTCTTTTTCTCTACAAACAATTGAAATTGTTTCTATTCTCTTGTGTTAAAACTAAAGATTATTGCTCAGTTATTGTAGTTGTGTAATTACTATTTAAATTAAAGTTATGAGATGAATTTTAATTATCTGTATTTTAATATTCTATGTCTTCTATATAATTGATAGCCACTAGTGAATTGAATTCATTTATAATCATACTGCAGTGTAGTGACACTGGGTGTGGTGTAGCAATTAGTATCTGTAGGGCGTAACATATTTCTTATGGAGATATTTCAATATCGTTCTTTTGGGGGTGGGGGGAAACATCGGTGATTATTGTTTTGACACTTTATCTCTCTTGTCAGCCATTTTGAGGCATTTTAGGCGCGAAGAACATTTAATTTGATATATAGTCAATTTAACAAAATGGTTAAATGTGAAGCATTTTTAATTTGATGTCTGCGCTTGGAACTGCATTTTTTTCTACTTGAGTGTATGTAACTTAAATTCGATAAATATTAAAAAAATAAAAAAGGCACATATTTTAAGTAACAAATATCTCTTTGTAATTCCAAATATATTGTATTCGCATTTAAAGGTAACGTTAATTAATTAGCTATGTTGATGGTATTAAAAAATATACATCGGTTTCTACATGGTGATTGTTTTTAGAAACAGCAAGCTTTAAATTGACAATTTTATTTTCTGTGATTTATTAAAATTTATTTAATCTATTTATTTTAAAATTATTTAATTAATCTATTTTTAATTCTTTTCTTTTATTTATTTTTAATTTATTTACATCTTGCCACATTTAATTATATTTATTGGAATTCATTGAGATGCGGCTTCATAATCTAGTATTGTTGTTCTCATCTTTATAGGTCTTATTACACTACTTTTCAGCGAACTTATCCAGAGGATAAGTTGGCCAAAACGTAGTGTAATAACACCTATAAAGATAGGGACAGCAGTCCACTAATAAAATCAATACTAAATTAGCCATAATTGCTTTATATTTATTGATTAATTTTAAATATATTTTTTAAATTAAATTTTAAATGATTCATTTATATTCGTTTTTAATTTATTTATTTCATTTAATTTTGATTTACTTATAGTTAATTTTATTTTTTAATTAATTTGCTTTTTAATTTTAACTTTTTTGCTTATAACCAATTATTTTTATTTATTTTTAGTCAATTTATTTTTAATTTATTAGTTTATTTATTTTTAATCTATTAATTTATATCTTTTTCTGTGATTTATTTAAATTTAAAGTGCTCTTTTCCTTAAAAAAAAGACACCCAGTAGTAGATAGTTCACCTTCAAATTCTATATAAAGTACTCTCCCGAGTTAACGGGTCTCATCTTCCCGAGACAGTTGAAAATGAGTAATGGTTTTTGACAGGGATTTGAACTTAGGTAATACGATTCCAAAGACCGAGCTTTTTCCACTGCTCCAACCTCGTGATTGTTCTCGGCATTAAATGACCTAAAATGGTTGATATGCCGTAAAAGACAAACAAACAAATTATAGAATTATCAGTAATCCTTGAATCAGCTTCGGTTTATTGGACATCATAATCTTTTACAATATATATTGAATAATGTATTCTTATCAAAGAAAACCCTTCTTTTGAAATAAATTCCAATTATAATTTTATCTAAGACTAGAAGTATATAAATATGAAGAAAAAAAAAAGGAAAAAACGAATTAAAAATATTGAAAAGGAAAATTAAGATTCTTTTTAATGATACTTGTCTGAATAATGATATTCTGCCTAAATATACTAAATCGAATCAAAAATTAAAAAAAACTTCTCTGAATAATGATATTCTGCCTAAATATAAAAAAAATTAATCTATTCACCGAATAAAAAAAATGGATTTTTTTTCTTCTTTTGTGAAAATGAATGCAAACGTCAGGAGATGATTTTTTTTAGAAATACCTGCGTTTGACTGACAATGTATGACAAATGTTAATTAACTAATAATGAATAATTAAGAGTACTGAGACGTAGAATCGCATGGAGGTTTTTCTCAGCGGGTTTGCTCAAGGCTCTACAAGGCCCGGCTGATCCAGCGAGTGCCAACCCACTTCTGAACTAAACAAATCACGTAAAAGAATGAAAGTGGGCTTTTGAGAATAAAAAGAAAACAAAAAAAACAAAAAAAAATCCACAAACCTTTTTATTAGGCAGAAGATTAAAATTAAGAAAGTGGGAATTTTTAAAACTTTATTTTTTGAGAGAGAGAGAGAGAGAGAGAGGGAGAGAGAGAGAGGGAGAGAGAGAGAGAGAGAGAGAGAGAGAGAGAGGGAGAG
>JAYKTE010446982.1:0-10319 GCA_036873565.1 Xipholeptos notoides | reverse complement strand
AATCATGGCGGCCATCTTGAAAATGGCGGAAATTTGAGTGGCCAACGATATTTTTGAGTTGGGTACATACCAACAAAACTTCATGCAAAATTTGGTGCTTTGCTCACCATTTGTACTATTTTACCCATAAGCCGCTCCACTAAATTGATTGGTTGATGGATTGGTTGGTTGATTGGGTTTTTTTGTCGCTAGGTTAGTTAATTGTTTGGTTTTTAGATAATTGGTTTGTTGGTTTAATGGGTGGTTGGTAGGTTCAGATAACTGGTTGGCTGATGGATTCGTTTTTGTTTGTTTGGTTGGTTGGTTAAATGCATGTATGGTTGTGGTTGAATCGATTGTTGATGTGTTGGATAATTGGTTGGTTGGTTGGTTAGTTTGTTTGTTTATTTGCCTTATTGGTTACTTGTTTAAATGCATGGATGGTTGCCTGGTTTTATGGCTAGTTGGTTGGTTGTTTGGTTAGTTAATTGATTGGTTGATTTTTTGGCTGGTTAAATACAAGAATGTTTGGTTGGTTGGTTGTTTTTTTGGTGGGTTTGTTATCTGGTGTGTTTGGATGGTTGTTTGGTTGGTTAAATACGTGATTGGTTGATTGATCTATGAGCAGATCAACATGTTTTCTCATTTAATGCCGAAAACAATTGTTTTCAAAAAAGTCTTCCCATTGTAAACACAATTTTAAAACACGTATAATTTTACTAACTAACACACAGTTTGAGAGAATAAGGTCTAAAATAATAGAGCATATATAGTACCACGCAAAAGTATTGGAAATGTTACATTTTTCTTCATAACTCTAATTAGGGTGCAATATTTTACCTAAAATTTAGTCAGTATAATACTCTTACTATTTTAACTTATATTTGGGGTAGTAATTACCAAAGCAAAGTGGAGAAAGCTTATATTTAAGAAAATATATAAATTATCAATAATACATTTGGGAAAAGGTATGAATTTCCACATTTCCTTCAGCTATGGATTAAATAATGCCTACTGTGTTATTAAAAAACTACGTGTGGACTAAAGAACGTTTATCTAAAATAATTGTTTTCGGCATTAAAAAATGTTGTTATGCCGTATAACAACACAAACAAACAAATCTTGCCTAGATTATAAATATTTGATTGCTTAAAATTGTATATCTGTAAACTGATATCCACAATTTGAATTACGTTTCTTTCTTTCCATCCTATTTTTTAAACCATTGTTATTTAATACATAAACATAATTTTGTTGGATTTTATGTTGAACTAGCAGATTAACCCGGTGTTGCCCGGGTGCTAGATTAACAGGTACGTAACTTTACAGTCACATAAATTTTATCAAATCTATATATCTGATGTGCCCGGTGTTACCGGGGTGTGGAATTAAACAGTTTCAATTTTGACCCCTTAGAAGTTATTTTTTCAGATCAAAGCCAGTTAGAAAGTGTTCCCTCGGTCCAAGTAAATTATATCTAAAATTTCACGTGTTTAGACCCACAATCAGCGGGGTAGTTTGGTAGATACAAAAGTCAAATGTTTCAACATCAAGATAAATCTCCGACCGAAAACGAATTAAAAAGTTTCCCCCATGTGTGAATACTCTTAATGTCAAGTCTAAATTCTGTAGACCGAAATTTAACGGAGGAATTTGGTAGGGAAATGCCCTTGTCTGCTATGCTTTCCTTGTTGAAAGAATGTCAACGTTAAATTTAAAGAAAAACGCATTCCATCAAGTAAATCTTATTCAATTCTCTCCTAATATCTACTAGTATCTAATATTCTTCGAATATCTACTACCAACCGGGACTATTTTTCTTCTTCATTACCCTGTCCGATGGCGAGTGCTGCTGGTGACGCTAAGTACCATCATAGCCACCGAAACTGTGTTATCACCCTTGGGTGGCGATTGATAAGAACAGTGTGAAGCATGAGCAATCACAATGTATGTAGAAAAAAATGTACATAGACAGACAGACACGCAGACAATTTCTCTTATATATATATATATATATATATATATATACCATTTTGACCCCTTAGATGTTATTTATCCGGCTCAAAGCCAATTAAAAAGTTTTCTCAAGGTTCATGTAATCTATATCTACAATTTCAAGTGTTTAGATCCAAAGTTGGTGTAGTACTTTGGTAGAGACCACAAAAGTTGAATCATTCAACTTTGACCTCTTGGCAGCTTAATTACCGGCTGAAAACCATTTGCAAAGCTTTCCCTATGTCTAAATACCCTTAATGTCAAATTTCAACAAGCCCGCCGCTTACTTCAAACTCGCAAGTACATTTTTCTCAAGTCCGTTATCTTACCTTGGCACGATCTAAAAATAAGCAAACCAAGTCAAAGTGACTGTTGAGAGCCTGAACATATCGAGTAATTTCTTTTTTTACCTGGGGAGTGCGAATTGGAGAACTCTAAGATCAATTAAGAGGGAGGGCTTTATTAGTCATAATTCCCTGAAAAATATCCCTTTTTAGTTCTCTTCTTTTTTTTTCTGTAGTAAAAAAAAAGTTTATTATTTAAATTAATTAAATACCGTGCTTTTTTGATCACCCACATAATTTGTTTACTTATTTGATAACATGGTTCTCCTCTATGACATTGCAGCCATAACTGTTTGGTTTGCATTTATGACTCTGCATAGCTGATTGGTCCTCATTCTCCAAAAGGTTGCTGACCTTTGCTATGAAGAATGGTATTTCTATTTCAACGACATATTGCAATGTTATTGTCCTTAAAGCTACCACAGTTAAAGTTAAATGCTGATGCATGACTTAAGGCTCGAAATAAAGAGGTTAGCTAGTTCGAGGTCTGGGAGAGTTAGAGTGGGACAGTCCAGCAGACGTGTGAAAACGTGTAAGTGTAAATTTCGGTTTGCCACCGGTCCCCGAGGACAAAATGTAATCACCAAACTTCCTCTTGTTTTTTCTCTGAAGACATGTTCGATTCTAGCTTGATCAACGGCATCCAGAGAAACACAAGAGAACAAAACAGTGGCTGCAGAAGCCAAGAATCGACGGCGGCCTAAGGTTATGTTTTTGTAATCAACTTTATTTCAACGTTGGGTTCGCCGTCAATGAAAGACCTTTCGGAAATCCGTTGCGTCTCAAGAACATTTCTCCCCAAAAAATAAAACCCCAATCTTCTTTCCAAGTTTCCCTCTGACTCCGACTATGTCACAGTATTTACCACCTGTAACAAATAGCTCAAAACTTAACTAGAACTAACAAGGAACCATATGAGAAAGTTGAGGGAAAAAAATTACAGGATTGAAGGTGGCCGAGAATGGGAATGAATTAGTTGGCTCGGCAAAGGTCACTTTCAGGTAAAGTGGATAGTCAACTAGTATGCTATCGAACTTTGCCGAATTAGTTAGGAGGACTGGGAGAATGTAAAACAATGTTTGGTGTGTTGATGGTCGTGGGGGTTGCGTTAATAATAGAGCCAAGAATCTGTCGGCTAATTGTCCTCATTAGAAAAGGCAAAACGACATCGTGGGTCCGTTACCAAACCATTACGTCATTTGTCTTTGATTCTGACCATCAGGTGGCAGGAAGGAATCCGAAGCATCAAAGAGAGGCGTTGAATACAGGAAGGAATTGAGAGAGGAAATGGAAAGACACGGTGCTAAGGGATGGAAGAAGAGACAGCCGGTGTCAAAAAAAAGGAAAGGAAATAAATCAAAGAGAGGAAGAAAAATAAGAAAGAAAGTAAGGGAAATGATAATAAAAAGAACGAATGGATATGATAACGAAAAGGGAGAAAACAAAAGAAAGAAAGAAGGTAAGAAATAGTAAAGAAAAGGAGAAAATAGAAAGATTGTAGTAAGGAAGAAAAGAAGAAAGAAAGAAAGAGAGAAAGAAAATAATAAAGAGAGAGAGAGAACGAAAAGGAAGGAAGGAAGGAAGTAAAGTAGAAAGGGAGGTAGAAGAAAGAAAGTAGACAAGAAAAGATAGAAAGGAAGAAAGATGGGGAAAGAAAAGAAATAATTAAGAAAGAGAGAAATAGATAGATGATAGGTAGGAAGTGAAGACCAAAACAAGAAGGGGGGATGGAAAGAAGGGAGGAAGAAAGGAAAGAAGGAATGAGAACAGGAAGAAACAAACCAACAAACACACAAAGAATGGGAAAAAGAAATAATAAAAAAATGAAAGGGAACGGAACGAAGGTAGGAAAAAATTAAAAGAAAAAAGGAAGGGATATTGAAGAAAGGAAAGAAGACGTAAACAAACAAACTAACTAAAAAAACAAAAAGCAAACAAATGAATGAACTAAAAAAGAAAGGAAAAAGTGGTGGAAGGAGAAGGAATAGATTTCATAAAAGAAGAAATAGAAAGGAAGGAAAAAGGAGTGAATAAAATATACTACCTATATCTATATCTATATCAAAGAAATTTGATCGAGCACTCAAAGGCGTGGTTGTATACCAGCTATTATTATCATATTTGCAGGAAGACAAGCTGGGCACTCTTTAATGACTATAGCAGAAAGATACGTCTGTAGCAGGTTGAATCATAGGCCAGTAGTTAGAATCTCGGACTGGCATTAATTCAGTACGAGTCCGATCCTCACTAGAGGAAGACATGTTGCTTAGATAACTGTCCTGATTAACCATAAACGGCCAAAGAGGCCTGTAGGCAGATTTGAAAAAATATTTCATATATTTGTACTTGTTTCAGCTATTCACCTTGATCGGGTTGAACCGGCTTTCTTCTGAGCACGAACCATATCTCGGACTATCGAAGCCCATGTTTGCCGGTGTTGAGTCATTGAACCACTTGCCCAAACGTCTGATATTAAAGTTGGTGCCCTTCTTTGATCATGACAATGAAAATTTAATCGTACTTTTGTCCTCGTTTTCTTTTGATCACGACTAGCAAATCTGAAATGTAGTTTTATCTTTCAACACAGTGCTTAGACTCATTCACTAATCTAGGTGAAGTACAAACCTGATTCCAAAAATTACGGGAATTTAATCGGTACGCAAAAACTTGTACCTAATTTGATTTGGTGCTTGATCAGTTATATGTCATATCTATCAAAACAGTATCCAATAAGACACTTCTGCGTCTTAAAGCACCAAGTAAGACGATCTCTGCTGCAGCCCACAAAACTGGGTAGGTTTTGCACAAAATACCCTAAAACCCCAAATCAAACAGAAAATTCTGTCAATTCTGACCATCAACACAATTTCCTACCCACGGTATGTTTTAGATCACAGAAATGTGTATTTTCAACTTAAGAAGGAAACTCTACCCATGAATTATACATACTGCAAATTCATTTTAGCAAGTGACCAAAATTCATTATTTTTTAGAGATAAAAATTACATTTGACCAAAGAAATAAGCAGTTGTAAAATATCTAAAGGGAATATATATATATATATATATATATATATATATTATTATACATTTTGGGGAATCCTTTGAGATAAGGCTTCACGATCCGAGTATTCATTTCTTTTATCACCAAGTTTCCGCCAACACATTCTGTGGCCTTATTCAGGTGATTAATTGAGACCGGATAGAGGTGTTGAGTCCTGTAACTGTAATTACTGCGTTCCATAGTTCTTGATTCACCACGTTATGGTCAACTAATCCTCTGACCTGTTTGGGAAGGAATTTAAACCGCTATCTTTAGACAATGGTCACTTGTAACCGTAGAGAATCAACGGCTCCACCCACTTTGCCACAGGCCTCAAAGATTACAAGACTCAGCATTCCTACCTGGTCGCAATTAATTACCCGAAGAAGGTCAGAGGATGAATTGACCTAAACATGGTTAAACAACAATTATGAAGAAGAGGACAATCGACACCAAAAAATGAATACACATATATATGTGACTCTGAAAGGTCTCTACTAAACTACTTTGCCAATTTTTTTATCTAGAGACTTGAAATTTTATATATAGAGGGTATTCCAACATCTGCTGTGGGGGGGCTACGTTTGTCATTATGATGTTAATATAACAGCACATTACTAAATAATTTTCCGGTTTGAAAAAATTGCGATAGTTTTCTTAGAAAAAAATCTTGGGCAAATCATGACAAAGCCAGGCAACTCTTGTAGTAAGAAAATAAAATAAAATTGTTCATTCTACTCAAAATTGATAAAAACAAAGCCAAAAGAAAAATAGCATCACTCATCAGATAGTTTTTTATAGTAAGAACTTTTATGAATGGTAGCCAAATATTTATCCTGCAACAGAAATTTTAGCAGTTAACAAAGTGACTCAAGTGTAGTAAAAACAAAACAAACAAAAAATTTCTCTTTACTTCTTTCTGTTCTTCAGTCATAAAATGTTTCTTTTTCACTGCTTTTAACTGAATAAATTTCTTTTTAAACTCGGAGAAGTTTCCAAGTATAAAGTTGCTGATCTGTGAAATTGTCGTCTGACGAAAATCTTATCTAATCCCCGTCTCAATAAATATAATTTCTCGATATGCTATTTTTCTTTTAACTTCTCGGAAAAATCTTTCACTTTTTTTTCACCTCCAGAAGATCTGGGAATAAGTCTTCAACTCAGTTTGTACATTTAGATTAGTGGTTCTCAACCTGGATTCTAGTCCACCAGTGGCCAACGAAAGTAGGCCACCCAGTTAAAATTATTGGCTATTTGGGATCGTTATATTTTTATTTAGCCTTTTCATTTTTTTTGTTTAAATTTATCAAACTAAAAAGTTAGAGATTACTGTGTACGCAGGTTTTTATTTGTAAGTGAGTGCGGTACTACATGATAAATGTGGGTATCTAATAATTACTTTGTTTCAGTAGCACATATGTTAACTGTGGATAATATAATAGGGCCCGGGAATCATCTAAAATACAGCGTTTCCAGACATAAGTTGGACTTATCCCGATCAAAGTTAAATTTAGCTTAAATTTGGACATTAATAAAACTTCGTTCGGGGTAATTAAACTTTGATCGGTATTTGTCAAGTTTGATCGGGATAAGTTCAACTCTGTTTGGGAAACTTTATTTTAAAGTGATTGTCAAAAAATAAAAAGAAGTTGATTTCGAAGACATTTTTTTTAATTCTGCTCTTTAAAAGAAATTATATTTTTCCTTTCTTTATTTGCGAAAATGTCTGATTATTGACTCTATAGTTATACACACAAGTGTGTAGGTTTAACAAATTTCTAACTTTATAATTATTATCCAATCGTTATACTCAACCCTTTACCATATTTACCTGTATACTGATTAATTGGAATATTAATCAAGTTCTACCTTCAAATCCATTCGTATTTGTTTTTTGTCAAGATTTCCAAAAGATAATTTCCACCCATATTTTTGTAACTTGGGATTATTCTAAGTTGGCCCGTCTCACACAAGCAGACGAAACTATTTTGTCTGGTAGATTTTGCCGTGTCTTAAAATAATCCGATAACCGTTTCCGTCGCAAATCATTAGGGTTTTTTTTTTTATCCCCAGTTCAACATACCGAATACTATTGAATTGCAACAAATCAATAACAGATTCTTACAAAACACATCGAAATTTACTAGAAATCGGCAATAAATTAAGTTATACAAAACGCACTGAAATTTAACAGAAAAAATTAGCTATAACCCTAAATCCTAACCTAAGCTCTAACCCTTTGGAGACGAGTAATACAGAGAACGCCTGACATGTAATTTATTCGAAATTCCTTTACTATTGAGAAATGACAGTGCATTATTTTTGTTTACTTCATGACGCCCGCTGCGAAACTTAATTATTAAAAAATCAATATCTCCAGAACGATTAATTTGCGATGGGAAAGATATACGACACTGTGTTACATGCGCTCCGAGAATTTCATAGAGCATTTGAATATCTGTCAGAGTAGTCACTTCGTAAAATAATACCCTATAATTCTACTTAACTCTTGTATTTTAAAAAACAGTAATTCATTATCTCAACAACTAATTAGAGAAATCACTTTTCCATATTGTCAACATAAGACCTGTAATTTACAAAGTCCATAATCTAACCAGTATTTAAATTTAATACTTTTTACTAAGTGCACTGTGTCACGCATCGAGTATTGGCCATCGTTTCCCTTTTTTTCTTCTAGCCTAAGTGTAGGACACAGAACGAAAAATCTAGAGCGATATAGAACTTTTTGTCCACAGCTTATAGTATGATGTTCAGGGGAATATTGGCCTTCGTTTGCCTTTTTTTTCTTCCAACCTAGATGTAGGTCATTGAATGAAAAACTTAGAGCCTGGGTGAGAGCAATGGAGGAGTGATACAATGTCACCAACAATTCTTTTAGCCAGGTTAAGGAGCAAAACTAGTCTAAAAATAGGATTTATTTATCATATTATGCAATAGCATTGTGCCATGAGAAGGCTTTAGTCTGAAGAAAAATCTAGTTTTATGGGGTTTTGTCTAGGTTTTTCGTAATTTGACATGTGATAAACAATAACTTGTCCGAGTTACCAGTTTTTGCATTTGGTTTTGTCTTGGATTACGCATATAAACAGTAACGTACCGGTCAGTAGATTAGTAGAGCATGTATGAAAATTTAGCTAACCATTCAGCAAAGGGTGACGTGGGAGTGGCATTTGAGCGGACCGCCCTGGGTAACATTTATTCTTGCTACGCCACTTATCATTAATATTATTATTATTATTATAAAACTACTCTACTGCATGATTAAAATCTCATTAAATTCTAATTGGCAATATTGGTGTTTAACTTTAATACAGGGCTTCGTTTTAATTCAATCTCTGATTGACAAGATGAACAGAAAGTCTAAAAAAAGAGTAGAGATTGATTGTTCCTGTCTAAGAGAATAAGCGATCTGATTGTGTCTTAAAATATTTTTCTCTTATCAAATCGCAATAAATCTGCACATTCAGTCGTCACAGATAGTATGAAAAATTTTGAAGCAAAAAAAAAAAAAATTGACGCGCCAATATAAACAAGCATTTAGTCCCATATATCCAACCACATTCGCAATCCGTGTTTAGCCTTCTATATCTTCTTATCATCTTCACTTAAAGTGATTAAAAAATCCAAAATAAAAGTAAAAAGAAGAAAATAAAAATATTGAAATCAAAACAATGATTAAACCAAAAAGTAAAACAAACAAACAAACAAAAAATTAAAAGAAAATTCCTTCGCGTGTTTCTATGGCATCTTTCCAGGTCTTTCTCTGAATGGCCGTATTCTTTGCAAACAAAAAGCTTTTATTTTTGAAAAGATAGAACAATTCTACTCTAGGGTTTTACAATTCTTCTTTCTTTTTCTTCAACATTCCCATTTTAGTTTTTTTTATCGAAAGTTGAAGTTTCCCTCTAAACCTGATGCGATTACATTAAGATCAGAAAAATACATCAACTACACATTCATAATTTTTAATCACTGCATACACAATTTATACACTTTATAAATAAACCAGTGTGTACGTGATTGTAAAAATAACAGGATTAAAAGATAATTACATTTTTTCATATGAAATTCATTTCAAACTATATTTTAGATATTAATTATCAAAACGAACTAATTCGATCTAGTATATATGCGTGTAAAAAAATAATGATTTTAAAGTAATTTATAGATTTTACTTTTAATTAATGCATTAATTTTTTTATTTTCACATCGAATTCATTTCAAACCATGTTTTTTTAAATAGATTAACAAAAAGAACTAATTTAATCACTGATAGATGCCTGTTAAAATTGACGGATTTTAAAATTAATTTAATGAATTTTACCTTTAAATATTTCCTCCATTTTTGTACGAATAATTCGTTTCAAACTATTTTTTTTTACATTAATTAACAAAACTTATTCATTCTAGTATATAAAAATAATTTAATAAATTTTACCTTAAATCATGAATTTATTTTTTTTAAATAATTAATTCCAAACATATATATTAATTAATAAAACGAACTAATTTAATTAATGTATTTTACTCAGATAACGAAAATCTACTCGAAACCGAAAAAATCTAAATATTAATTATAAATATGCATACATACAAAAAATAGAATTATTTTTTTTTTTTCGTTGTCGTTTCTTCCTTCTATTCTTCCGTCGTAGTATAGGGTGTTCCAATAACTTGGACAGATTTGAACATATTTATCACATTAAATAAATAAATATTGTTTTGAGTGTTCTCTACCCGGGTTTCATCATCAGGATCTTCAGGAGAATACCTTTATGTAGAGGTTCCAAATTATAACAGAATTTAAAGTTTTCAACCTATATATATATATATATATATATATATATATATATATATGTATATAGGTTGAAAACTTAAATTTCTGGTAATTTCTAACATGATAAATATTTTAGCTTCTGTTCAAGTTATTGGGAAACC
>JAYKTE010446871.1:0-10320 GCA_036873565.1 Xipholeptos notoides | reverse complement strand
TTAAACTTAAGTAACTCAATTGTATTTACTTTTAACAAATTCAAAACTACATCAAGGGAAATAACTGTTTGGATTTCTCTCTCCAATTTATTTTTTTTTAAGCAATAACGAATAAATTTTGAGGAAGTTCATGAACACATATCAACCTTTTTAGGTTATTTAATGCTGAGAACAATTATCAAGGCTTCTCATAGACTTCTTCTGTAACTAGGGTTTTTCTCAGCATTAAATGATCTTAAAAGGTTGATTTGCCGTAAATCACAAAAAAAAACCCCAAAGAAACAGAATGATAAAGGTTGATAGACTGGTTAAATAAATCAACCAACCAACCATAAACATCAAGATATAACAACCCTTATTGCAGATAAAGTCCATGAGAAGCCTTCATTTTGATCTGTTAAAGAGGAAAAAGATGAGAGGCCATGTGTGTCAAAAAAAAGGTGTTACATGCACGACTGCCCTGCGAAGGAAGGCTCTGTCCATAAATAACATTAAGTCCAGTAATGAAATAATCAATAACAGAATTAATAAATTTCAGGTTTGTAAAATTAACGAGAAAACTGTTTGTATGAATTAATTTTATTGTTACTATCATCAGTTTCTTTTTCTTTTTTGTATTTATTTTCAGAGCAAATGATTCTATTTTACTAGCGTTATATGAAGCCATACATTTAAATCGCAATTTCATCACAGCACTCACACATGTAAGTATAATTAAAAACTAAAAATTGAATACTCTATATTCCAGCTTATATTCTTTTTTAATAAAAATACATTACTTAATTGCATTTCATTTATTTTAAGAAATATTATTATACACATGAAGTTCTAACTTTTAAACCGGTTTTAAAAAGACATAATTTCTTTTACTTATTCCTTCTAGATTATACAATTTATTTAAACAAAAATTATAAGTTTATATTTGAATGTCCTAGAAAATAAATTTTCCATTCTATTAGTCATGAAAATTATAAAATACAGTCTTTAACTTTCAACCAATGGCTTTTATTATATTACTAGCAGTATTGTGTGGACTTGATTGGGGGTTACTTTGATGCTCTTTTTTGGCCATTTTGATCTATGTTTTTCATTATTTCAAGATTTCTTTTTCTTTTTTAGAAAACTTCTGTAATATTTTGACAACTGAAAATTATTTTAGTAAACTGTGAATATGTTGACACTTCAATAACCAACATAGGCCTTACGAATATGGGTGTTTTGGGCCTACTATGATCCAATTTTAGTAGCTATTTTTTTTGCTCCAAACCCAATCAAAAGTCCGAATACCTTATCTATCAAACTTCAAGTCTCTGGACCAAAAATTAGCAAAGTAATTTGGTAGAGACTGTTTTTCAGACAGACACACAAAATCCCTTTTATATATATATATATGTATATAAATATACTAGATTACATTGTGTGTTTTCAGGATATTATAATGTACCATTGCCAATATGGTGGTATCTTTTTCTCTTGTGGTCGGTTCGATATGATAAACATAACAATAAGCTTTAGACAATGATGAAGAATTAAAAAAAAAAAAAAAATGTTATTATTTACTGCTCTAATTTAATTTTATTAGATATCTACTGCTAAAAGTGTACCAATTGTTCAGCCTAAAATGATGATGTGAGGGATATATATATATGTAACACTAGAGGCATATCTTACTGGGAGGGATTCGAGTCTCACTGGGTTGTGAGACTGGTCAGAGACAGAGTAAACATTTTGAAATGCTAGAAAGACCACAAGGGATTAGTTCTTGGTACTTATGATCTTTCTTGGGTCGCACAAAGCTGCTAGCCGAGTCGTTCATTTGGGGCGCCTTTGTTGGTGTTAATTGGGGAAGTCTATGGCCCCAAAGAAATCCTTACCTTATTGCGTTGCTTTCCTGTCCCTTTCTTCTTCAGTGAGTGGACGAATTTATTCTCCATGTTGCTGCTCCGGTAGGCTAGAAATCAGAAGCTACTTAACAACACAGAGATAGAGATATGGTCAACCATCTTTATTCGACTACTTCTCGTCTACTTCCCTTGCCCACGTGACACTCCTTTTTATATGGCCGACTAGTCATCATCCGGAAGAAGCCTAGAGCTTCTTAGACCTGACGAACCGACCCCTAATAACATTACATTTATATATGTAATGTTTTTTATGTATATTAGTGATGGGACGATTCCTTGGAATCAGAATTGTTAATCGTAAGAATCGTGTATTTTGGGGAGAATCGGAATCGCATCATTCTTAGATTTACGATTCTTTCATTACGATTCTCTTGAATTTTTAAATTAATCGTTAATCGGAATTGTTAATCTACATTTTACTCGAATCGGAATCAGTATCGGAATCGGACAAAATTTGGGAATCGTCCCAACACTAATATATATATATATATATATAATAATATAAAATAAAACAATTGTGGATTAAATATAATATCATCCAGGGACTAATTTTATGTTATTTTTCTCTTTCAGACTCATACCCCTTCCAGCCCAGCCACACCTCCTGTATCTCCTATCTCTCCCGCATCAGTTCCTTTTGAAGGACAAGGTTAGATTATTTTACTGATATACCTGTTTTCATATTTTAGTTATGGACTTATCTACCTCCAATATCAATTAAGACTAAAATTTGGACTATTTGGGATGAGCTTTCATTATTTGTATTATTCAGAGTATTCAACCTTTCTTCTCGTATTTGTTTCATCTGAACAGGGCTCTACATTTGTGAGTGATTTTTCCAAGTGCGTGACTAAAAATAATAAAACACTTATCCTTTGGCGACTGTTTTTTTTGACCAGCAATATTTCAAATACTGAGTGAAAAAATGTCTTTTTAACCATTTTTTTAATATAAAACGAACAAAATGAAAGTAAGCAATGAAGGGTTTAGTAGAAGAGAAAATAGAACAATGTACTCTATACCAATAATATTGGTTTATTCGTCACAATAGAGTGAAATAACATTTCATGGGTTTGGCTAGTAACTTTTCTATTTGGCTAGTAAATAAAAAATATTTAGTTGTCAAAGGTCAACTAAAATTAAAATTGTCTGTAGAGCCCTGCTGAATATCTGATAATTTATCTTGGCAGAATAAATGTATATTAGTTTGGATCTTTATGAGATCTCTCCTGTTTAATATATATACTAGCAGTATATCCTGGTGTTGCCCATATAGCTCAGAAAATTTTAGGTTTGGCCAAAAAATATATATCTATATTTCGATCAAATTATAACAATGTGATTAGACGTGAAATCTTGCATAACTGACAACTGTTTCGATATTACGGATCTTACCGGTAACACACAATGTTGTTACCATTCCAAAACCCGAAGCGGGATTCAAACTTTCAAACACCCCAATGACTGGCCCACAACACAGTTATGCATTTACAATGGCAGTTTTTATGCTTTTACTCTTAATTGTAACCCTGCTGTTCATTTTTGGAGCTGATTTTTTTGATTTTCGATAATTATCAGGAGGAGGGTATTCCAAAACAAGACCTAGCAAAGAACATTTCCAGAGACATGAAGACCTAAATAAGAACAATCCCAGACACATGAAGTACATCTGTGTATATTTTGAAGAAAATTGTTTCAGCTATTTCGCTGTCAATAGGGAACAAATTACACACTCACGCACAGATAAAATTCCATTAAAATAGAATAATGGACCCATCGGACTTATAAACATAATGATAACTCTATAGTTATCAGTAGGTTTATAAGTTCCGAAAATTCATCTACCTGAAATCGTCGTGCTAGGGATAAAGGGGCTGATTTTCTACAGTTTCAAGTGTTTCAATCCTAACTAAAATCAGTAATTACTTACATTTTCAAGACTACAGGGTAATGGTTTAACAGAATGAGAGCAGTCTACACCTGTGGTTTGAATAAAGGGTTACATTCAAAACCACATATACTTTCTTAGTATATATGTATGTGTATATATATACATATATATATATATGTGTGTGTGTGTGTGTGTAAAAAAAATTTTTTTAACACTTCAATCTATTTCATAAACCGACAGTGTCACTTTTTTCACAATAGATTGACGATTAAAAATCTTTTGTCATTTAGATTTAGAACATGGGAAATATTTCTTGTGAAATTATTGGTACGCACTCACTTATTGAACGTGCTGCTGTATTTTCAAGTTGAATACAGATTTACTGATCTGCTGTGTTGAAAGGCAAGTATAGAAAGGAATTAATGAGAGAAATCTGAAGAAATAATGAAAAGTCAATTACCAAAATATTTTTATCCTGTGTTTATTTTGCCAAATTCCATCTGTTCTTTACATTGCATTGAATTGACTTATTTCATTCCATTTTAGATCCAAATTTAAATTACAATCCTGATGAACCGACAAAGCAGCCAACCAATTTATTGGTTACATTCTTAGAATACAGCTCAATTGTGATGCAGGACACCAAAGGTAAATGAATGACAAATTAATCAACATATTTATATTATTACCCTTTCTTGCTTTTTTGATGACTTGAGCTGTTTAACTGGATGTGAACAAAGGCCTGCAAGATTTTCATGGATTACGAACTGAATTTTTTTGTTTTTGTTTTGTTAATGAAATCAGAAATATTGCTCTACACATGATTTTTTTTTTATCAGACTCAGAAAAAGGCATTAGCCAGTATTTCTTGGCATCTTCGACAGGAATCCAAACTTAGCTGACTGTTGTCTTCATCTTTATAGTCGTTATTACATTACGTTTTGGCCAACTTATCCTCTAGCCTTCGTCAGGTGATTAACCATGACCTTAAGAAGCCTCATCTCAGAGGAATTCCAAATGAATATAATGTCAATTTCTTGCTTGTACAATCACTTTTTGTTTGATGTTTGCTCTGGCCAAAAACTGGCAGTCCCCAAACGCCATTGACTTCTTGTCTCTATTCATTAACTACATACTATATCACTGATATTGAACACTTTACATTTTGCATTAGCTAACAATTCAAAGAGATAAGTATATTTATATATATGCCTGTATATGTGATGTATTTGAAATTAGTATATTTCGGCAGAATGTTCTTTAAACAAGTGTTATCAGAAGCAATTTTTATATATCTTTTTTGATATTTTCTTATCAATTTAATTTAGTGTATTTAGGCAGAATGCCATTATTCAAAAGTGTGTTATTAAAAAGGATTTTCATATTTCTTTTTTTAATGTTTTCGAAATTGATTCTTATTTTCTAACAGGAGTTTAATTATTAAAAAAATCACATTATTCATTGGAACTGCAAGTTTTATTATCTTTTAATACACACAAGTGGTTCAAGTCTTTTTATAGAAATATGTGATTTAGTATGTTTACGCAGAATGTAGTCATTTAAACAAGTGTTATCAAAAACGATTTTTATATTTCTTTTAGATATTTTCTTGTTTTCTCTGTGTGTGTGTGTGTGGCCTGCTTTACAAGTGTTGAAGATGCTATAAAAAAAGCTGAAATAAATTCTTAACAGATTATGGTTCTGAAATCTTTTAATGTTACATATATGTTTGTGGAGAGGTCCACTTGGGGCAGTAGATAGGTAGTCTGACTTCAGAATCGTAATTATGTGAGTTCGAATCCCAGTCATTCCGTTTACGTTCACATTTGGACTAATATGGTTGGGTAAGGTATGAATTCCCACATTCCCTCCAGGTGGACAAAAGAATGTTTATCAAAAATGATTGTAATCGTCATTAAATGAGCTAAAAACGTTGATATGCTGTAAAACAACAGACAACGAACATATATGCTTGTGCATAAGTCATCTTTTTATATAATTTTATGAGTGTTATTTTTCGAAATCCTTGAGATGAGGTATGATAAATTCTACAAGTATTATTTGGACCATTCTCCTAATCCTTATTATTTTCTGTTTCACTACGTTTTGACCGAATTACCCTTCGGCCTTCCTCAAATGTTCTAAATTGACTCATATTTTTTTTTATATATCTTTTTTTAATCTCTTTTTTAAAAATGTAGTGTTAGTTTTATTTTTTTCTATTAACGGAAGATTTATTTTTTTTGTCAAGCGATTCTTTTTCAGTAAGCTCCTCACGTGCTCTTACGTGTGTTTATCTTCTGTTTTTAGCAAGTTTTTATAATGAGTTTTGTTATGAACGGCGTCCAAGGTTATCATTCATTGATTTTTTTCTTTTACTTACCAAATAATCCATTATAATCTTTGTTTATGTTTTTTCTAACATCAAACAAACTTGTTGTGTGTATTTAGTGTCAAAATATCATCTCATTAATATTCAATTAGCTTTTCCTCAAGGTAACAAATGTTTCTAAGTTAATGTTCTTGTTGAGTAAGAATACCTGTCCTTACCCATTTGGGCTTGGGTCAGTCTTACTGTATTAAGTTGTCCCAAAAGTTTGTAAGCACTTTACAATTTTGCTCGCTAACTGAAAACAAAAACAACAAAAATTATTCCTCAAATTAAAGACCATGATTTTCCAAAACTTTCTGCCATCGATCTGAAAGTTTTCGGATCTGGTGAAAGTATCATTCATCCAGCTCGGAATCAAAGAATTCTTGACATGCTTCCCCAAACTTTTGGGAAAACCTAATATTTATAGAGTGTTTGGCACTCTTAGAGTATTCTGAGAGACCCAGTTCAGACCCAAGTATATTCGAGAACATTTTTATCTGCTCAGCTGCTGGCCTGGCTGGTCATTGTGAGGGAGTGGGTTTATTGGGTTTAGTAGCGGGAGGAGTCATGTCTTTCAGTTTGAATTCTTTGATTGATTCAACTGTTCATGTCAAAAACCACTGACCGGCTTGGTAGAGTAAATGTTATTCCTAAGGGGTCACCCATCTTAGTACTGAACAGACTCTACATTGCTTAACTTTGGTGATCTGGTGTCAACCGTTGTCTCCTGCATGGCTTGACTGTACTGTAATATTGGTACTTTGATGCGTGTTACAGGAATAGCCTGCAGGCTCAATGATCTTTATCAATTTAGATTTTCCATTTTGTGACCTTCACTGAGGGTAGAAGAAAATAAAATAACGAATGCCAATACTCTGCAGAAGATCATACTATTTTTCAAGTGCAGATGTTGTGCATTTGTGTGTTCATTAATTTAATAGCAACACAAGGTTTAATAAAACCATCATTGATTGCTGTTTTTTTTAGCCAAAGTTAAGGAAAATTTCTTATGATTTTATACACAATTTAAAGAAAAATTATGCCTACTGTGGTTCAATCACGTCCTTGCCTGAAAGCAACAAATCACCACGTGGTGTTCTTTCTTTTCGCAAAAAATCCCTGACACAACAACACGAAATCCGTCTGTTCTCAAAAATCAATCTGCCCACTTTTGCCAAAAACCAGCCTTTTCATCATGCTTCGGGCCCACTTTATTTGCATATGCTCGATATCAGTCTCGTGAGATTAACCACTCACTTAGACATTTCCTCAAGCTGTCTGCCTCTCTTACTCTCTCTCTCTCTCCATTTTACTTTCTTTTTCCTTTTCTTCTTCATGTCAACTGCAAAACAATGTGCCCTTTGTTATTTTGCCCACTGCTTTTACAGGCTATTAATTTTTCTCAGTTGGGCTAATACTTTTGAGTCAGGTATAAATCCTCTTAACAACTTGACTTTTTTTTATAATGTAAAATAAAATAAACAATGAGACAATTTAAATCCTTAAACTTTAAAACAACCATTTTTTTTTTTTTCCACAGGAAAAACTTTTAATTATCTCAGTAGTAGAGAGTCACTAAAGTGACATAATTTGTTCCTCTTCAATTACTGTATGTGATGATGATTGCTATCTGTGATCCACGTATGCACATATTAATATATGGATAATAATGATAGTAATGAATTTTGAAAAAATAGTGTGTTCTTGAACTTGACTAATTTTCTGATATCATTAAACAAATTTCCAATTGGTAATCCTAGGATTTGTATTATTTTTTCAGATGAGACCAGACACAGCAATGCTAAACTCTGTTTGATAATTCTTACATGTATTGCAGAGGTAAGTAAAGCAGAGATTTACTTTATCATATTGGGAAGTGGAGATTTACAAAACAAAAATACATTTATCAGTTAATCCAGAAAAATAAGTTACATTTTCAATTTTCAAATTTTAATATTTTTCTTACACATTTTAGTGCATATCATGTTATTAAAAAAACTAAGTGGGAACAAAAAAAAGAATGTTTATCAAATGATAGTTCTCAACTTTAAATGACCTAAAAATGGTCGATATGTTCTAAAACAAAACAAACAACCTATTTAGCATATGAGCTGCTTTTTTCAACTGTCTAACTTTGTGATCCCCACAGTCCCACCAGCTATGGATTAAACAGTGCATGTTGTGCACTTCAAAAAACCTAGGTGTGGACAAAAGAATGTTTATAAAGAATGATTGTTATTATGCCTTGACAAACTGTTTCTTTTCTAGCCTTCTCTTATGATCCACACCTGTTGAGTCCCTACATTGTAATGATATATCTATGCATAATTTGATCAGCTGACTCCATTACAAACAGTACTTCACCTATAAAAACTAAAACACACACCCTACTATTTTGGCCATAGAGAACTGCTTGCTCTTTCTCTCTCTTGGCAAAAAAAACCATCATGTAACAGCTGCAACTTGGCCAATGATTTTTCGACCTTTATGAATTTAAGTCTATGAATTCATAAATTCTGAGTGGACCAAATAGGGAGGGTCAAAAAATAATTTTCCAATTGAATCAATTTAGCTTGGGGTAAACATCTGTCTCAGGTGCAACATCCTGTAGTAATAAGTCATAATTTCCCAATTGAAAGCAGTGATTATTATTATTATTATCATTATCAGTGATTGAAAAGTAATGACTGCTGATGACTTGGTTAATGATTAGTATTTACTTTACCTATCTCTCTGTCACTCTCCCCCATCTCTACTTACACATAATAGAGTTGACATCTTGTTGCTATTAGTATAGTGTGAAACCAATAGTAATACAAAAATAAAATAATTTCTTTGTTGGCTGTGTAATTGTATTTATTTTGGAATTTGTTTTGATTAGGTTTTTTAATCTATGTATTAATTTCTTTGTGGACTGCTGAAGATAAAGACAACAGTCAGCAAAGAAATTAATACATAGACTGAAAAATTATATTTAAATTTTTTTTTCCTCAACTATATTCTACAAAAGAGTTTCACTAACATCTTTTTAAAAAAAATTATTTCAAACAATGATTTTTGTTCTCTTCAATCAATGGTCTGCATCACTATAGCTAAAATATAGACCTCTATTTTCAATAAAAGAAATGTTAATGCTTGATTGGATCTATCTGTAGTTTTTTTTTGTTTAAATTTATCACAAATGCATATATATGTGTATATATATATATTTAAAATTGGTAAAATGGTTGTTCCAACGAGAGAAAAATGTATAGATAAAAAATGGTAAATAATCGGAGCCGTGAACGTTTATAGGTATTTATTTTATATTTTATATATATATATAGAGAGAGAGAGATAGATAGATAGATAGATAGATAGATAGATAGATATATAGATATATATTTTACGATGAATTGCAATTGAATTCGACTACCAAAAAATAAAGCCATGAATAATAATTGCGTACATAGCCGAGACTGGCTGTTAATTAATGTTGCGGGTTAAAGTTTGATGAGTTTCCCTGATGATTTCTAATAAGAATGAAATAGATCTATATGTAAATTTTCTAATTATTTATTGGTGTTATTTAAATAGATACGATTTATTTATCAATAATGATAATAATAATAATAATAACTAGCAGAACCCAAGTAAATTCCATGGTAGTTGATAAGTTCAACCCCATATAGACATTAGCTTTCTCATCACATAATAGAACAATATCTTCTTTCAATAAAAAAAATCAGAAGTTCAATAGCTCAGATCAGACTGCAAATTATTATAAAAAACTTATTTTGAAGACAAATACAGAGAAAATCTGAAGATATTATTACCAAAAAAAGAACTAAAGTGAGGCATCGAAATTTTTTTTTTCGATATTTTTCTTGGCTATACTTATTGTACAAAAGTTAGTTAAGGAATGACGTCATGATTACTAATTTGCATAAAGTTCGGTCGGGGTTCCTTAGCGTATTGATATAAAGATAATAATAATAATAATAATAATAATAATAATGATAATAATAATAATAATAATAATAATAATAAGAGGAGACTTATTGTCACTCTGCCTTCAGGAATACCCACCGGGGATTGGCAGTAATTCTGCTGACGCCGGGTGTGAGAGGCGGACGCAATTGGGTGAAGGCCCAAGATATCTCTTGTGCCGT
>JAYKTE010446760.1:0-10321 GCA_036873565.1 Xipholeptos notoides | reverse complement strand
TTCAGTTGAAAAAGGTAGAAGGTTTAATCAATTGACATGATGTGAAGATCCTTATAATAAAAATGAGGTCAACACTGTGAAAACTAGATACATAAAAAATGGTTAAGGTACAGTATGTGATTTACATGCCTGTTTCTCGAATCCCATACATTCCATTTGCGTTCATATTCAGACTAATACCCTTGGGAAACAGTGTGAATACTCACTTTCCCTCCAGCTATAGATTAAATAGTGTATACTGTGTTATAAAAAAAACTAAGCGTGGACAAAAAATAACGTTTCTCAAAAGTTATTGTTCTCGGCATTAGATGACCTAAAATGGTTGATATGCCGTAAAACACAAACAAACTCAAACATGCCTGTTTCTGGTATGAATTACATGAGTTTATAATCTACACCAATGTTAAAAGTTTGAAAATTGGTTAGTCACCTTCAATTCATTCAAAAGGTTAACGTTAGGAAGATATTGAGATCAAATGTATTGAATATTTTATTGCATTTATAAATCATATCTTTATTGTATAACAAAAGATATAAGTTTCCGTAGATGACAACGGCATGTTAATCCAATGCTACACCGGCACCAAATATTCTCTGTTTAATGGATCCTTTCCTCTAAATACTTTATGCTTCGCTTGATTTGATGGATATTTTTTTAGAACAGTATATCTTTTTTTGATTTCCTTATCTCTCTCTCTCTCTAAATTGAACGGCTGCTTTTTCCTAACGCAGGTAATGATCATTTTACATGTCAAGTCGTAGAGTTAGACTTGAAAATGGAAAAACCTAGAGTTTAGTCACGTGAATATCAAATGATAACCTGCCTCGTTTTAGTCCCTTTCTAAACGAGATAACGAATAAAGATGGCCTTTTTCCTTCCTGTCTAATTCGGGTTGAAATTTTATCAGATGTAAGAGCAGAACTAGTAAGGTGATGACGTGATTAGAATAGATAATGTTTACCCTCGAAAAACTTATTTCTTTACGCAGTGATCTTTAACTATCGATTCGTGGAAAGTTCCTGTTAGATAGTAGCAGTAACGACGTGACCAGAGAAAAATACCACGTAATAGAAAGCATGATTAAATACCATTTTTTACAGTTTAAAATTGCAAGTTTGTCGTATCTATTATTTAGATATTTCATACTTATTGATATATTCTAAAAAGACTACAGATTTTGTTAATATATAACATTACAAACTGACGACTAATATTATATAATTCTTAGGATACATCCAGTAAATCTAGACTTGATTTGAATTCGGAAAGAAAATGTATCTCATCAACAACAACTACAAGTTCATAATGGTAATAAATAAGAGGGTCATACCAAAAAATTAATCCATCCCCAATATTTTCAAAGATGCTTTTTTTTTAATTAAGAGAGTTACCAAGACAGGAGTGTTTACATTAAAACGATAATTTTTATACACATTTTAATGAGAAGTTCATAGATATTAGTGCAAACATTACGTATATCAAGAATTCTTTTAAACTCATTCGTAAATAATTTACAACTTATATAATTTTTGCATTAAAAAGTGAATTTTCTACTAAAAAAATGTAGGTTTTTCATACATTTACTTTTTTATTTATATAGAAATGTGATTTAAATATTATGTTTGGCTTTTGATCGAAAGTGAAATAATTTTGCACTATTTTCCAAATGACAATGGATATAAAACAATGCATGTCGTGAGTCTGTACATTGTATTGACTTAACCTACTCTTGATGTTTTTCTTTTAATTTCAGAAAATGATTTTTTTCATTGGTGGAATGAAACATATTTACATGGTCGAGCACGAACCCAAGTTAGGCAGAGAGCTATTTTCATGCACTCATTATTTTCCTGGGCTGTTGTAATCAGTGTTGCCCTTCACCCAGATGAGGGGCAACACTGATTACAAAAGTCCAGGAATATAATAAAAGCATACTGGAGGAATAAAAGAAGCAAAATCTATGCTCGACTGAATTGACCTCTTGAGTAAGACTATTATAAATATTTTTTTTTTAAATGAGTCAGCAACAAAAGGTCAAAAACACTGGATCACTCTCGACACATTTTTAATATTTGACCTACATTTAGGGTGTAAATCAACGAATGTCTATACTCCATTGACCTTCAGGGAATTTTTACTCAGGAACAGATGTTGCATACTTGTGGGAATTTAACAAAATCTACAAAATATTCAATAATGTCACTTTTTTATAAGCTTTTCCGTCGCTTTTTGTACCATTTACAATGTTATTTTCTGGTGGTCACAATGTCTAAAATGTAATGTAGAAGTTTAATTTTCGAATTAAGCTATTTATATTTTGCTTGCTATATTATAAAGAATCTGATTATTATTTTTCCAGTTTATACAGTTTCTGTGCTACTAGTTTAGTTTAGTTTATTTGCGTTTTACGGCATATAAACCATTTTTTCGGTAATTTAATGCCGAGAACAATCATTTTTGGTAAACGTTAGTTTTTTGTACACTTTTTTTTTATTAACACAATATGCACCATTTAACCCATAGCTGGACGGAAAATGTGGATTCATACCTTTCCAAAGGGTATTAGTCAGAATATGAACGCAAACAGAACGACTGGGATTCGAACTCGCGCACTACGATTCCGAAGTCCAACTGCCTATCCACTCGGCCGAATCGACTTCCACACGATAGAAAAGCCGGTTTAGTAGAAATAAGGTCAAATGAAGTTATAATGCGTATATCGGTAGAATGGCTTACAAAATTTACAATTGGACATTTAAATAAGATTTAACCAAATGCATCAAATGGTCTTAATCAATGATATTATGATATGCCGTAATATACAAACAATCAGATGAAAAGATGTAACCTAGTTATACGTTATGTTTCTAGAAAAATATTATTTGGAAGGCATGTTGATCGCTTTGATTTTTGTTAGGACGAAGTAAATGTGTATTCTTTAGATGTTAGCGAAGATAAAACTGTGGCAAAAGCTTGAAGACTGAAAACGTATGATACCAGTTTGGTCAAAAACGTTTCATTCACGTTCAGCTGCCGTGGTCAGATAAGGCTCGTTAACTCTGATGAGTTACGCCACTAGTTGTAAGGATAACATTGGTTTCAATAACCTGGGTAGTGGAAGGCCATAAAACCAATGAGAGTAACTCATCTAAGTGAAAGACAACACTGATTACAAACAATCCCAGAACTATGATGAACACGTAAAAGTGTATTTGTGCCTAAATTGGGTTTTTTTTTTTGTGTTTTTGTGGCATATCAACTATGTTATGCCATTTAATGCGAAGAACAATCATTTTATGATAAATGTTATCTTTTTTCTACACTTATTTTTTTTATTTACCTATTTAGTTATAGCTGGAGGGAATTACACCGTTCACAAGGATATTAGACCAAATTTGAACGGAAACGGAATGGCTTGGATTAAAACTTGCGTACTACGATTCCGAAGTCTCACTGCCTATCCACTATATATATATATACGTATATATGTGTGTGTGTAAATATATATATATTAATTGTTTTTTCTAATCAGTGTTGCCCTTCATTTCACTTTATCTACCCAGGTAAGATATTCCTTATTATTCTAGTAATGCAAGCAAATAAGTGAACATATATTTCTGTTCAGGGTTGGCACGAAGAAAGATTCCTAAACTCTGAGCATTCAAGTCTAGAGCATATAAATATATTGCATATTAAATATTTACTCAGCCGAGAACAGCATTTTGATTCGACACAAGATATAAATAACCTTGTGTCCGATCATAATTCTCTGCTCGAGTGAGTAAAAGCTCTATCAAAGGACGACAAACGGTTGGGATGATCTTAGATCTTTCATATATTTGGCATGAGATCAGTTAAATAATTCTGCAATTTTAGCATCAGATTTATAGGCATTAAATCCTGGGAAAACCACCCCAAACGAAGAAACAAAAACAGTTTTTTTTTGCTTTCTTCAAGCCGTAACTGTTTGCATTCAGTTCCCGTCGTATAGAATGTCTTCATAATGTTTTACTCAGATATGTCAAACGAATAGATTAAATATTCTGGGATTTTCTTTGGTGAAATTTATTTTTTCTCACTTTGATATTTTTGATTCGGTGAATATAAAAGTTTAGTGTAACTATTAAACTTTTTACCTGAATATAAATATTCCAATATTGATATTCTTGTATAATCTTGCAATTAGCTTTCTCATCAAGCTAAAAACACTTATTTATAAACATATTTTCTTGGACATACGTAGCTTAAATAACACTATATCATTTTTTAATAAGGTCTTTGTAAAGAGGAAAATTTAATTGCTCCACAAAGGTTATAAATAATGCCACATTTTAATTATTCACAATATCTACATTAAATAGTAAAGATTTATTCATCTTTCCGTTTACCCATTTGCCATAAAAGTATATTCCATAAAAAAATCCAAAGTACAACGCATTTTGAAAAACGGATATCATTTGAAAAAAAAAAACTGAACTAAATAAATATCGTTTCTCTCAACGGCCATTATATGTCGTCGCGAAGTCTAGGCCGAAAATACTTCAAAATACTAAGTAAAAAAAGTTTCTGTAAAAGAAAAGCCTAGATGTTTGTGCCGCAATTCCCCGGCCTTATGTCGTTAGCGATTTAATTCCCTTCTTTAAACAGACAGAACATTTTTGCTTGCTCACTTTCAATCAGACGCCATTGAATAATAAAAAGGCATACATTTACATATAAGAAAAATATGATCAACTAAAATTTCATCTAAGTTTTGAACGGAAATATGAACGTAATTGTTTGGCTTCTTATTTCTGAAAGTTATTTACTTTTATATTTAAAAACAAAACATCGTTGAAACACTGAGATGCTTTTTGTGAAATTCAGCTTTAACCATTAAAAAAAATCCTATTTTTGTTTCAAGGTAGAAGAATGCTGCCAAACAATCTCAATTATTTACATAAACGGGATAATACGACCAGAAACCAAAACTATCTTTTCATCGAATGCAAATGACGAAATATTTCAGTAATAAAATGTACACATACTATTTATCTGTCTGCAACTTGCGACGTTTATATTTAAAAAAAAACAGTACAACGATTCGTCGTAATGTTGAAGGGCATAGTTCAGAATTGTAAATACCAAGGGAAATCAAGAAACGAAAAGCCAATGTCATTTGTAATTCGACAAAATAGGTTTCATAAATACTTAATGTAGATAGACGAAAATGAAAAACCTTGTAAAAGAACGGTGATTTAGCGTAATGGAAGTTTAGATTTCCTTGCTTGAGTTTTTCTGTTTAATATTCTCGGCCGATTTGATAGTTTTGTTTTTATATGAAAACAAACTAATTTCTTCCAAAAATTGAACATTTTATTTTGAATCCAAAAAAATAGTCAATGTATAACAGAAGTAAATACGTTTATATTACTTTTTACCAATAAATTTATGTTCATATTCATAAAAAGAATATTGGATTTTTTACGATATTTTTAATATTGTAAAAAAAATTCATATTTATTAAAAAAAATCATTTAGCGGCATTTTTATGAATTAAACACGACTGATATTTATAAAAAATTAAAACTACTGATATTTATAAAAAATAGTTAATGTCTTTATAATATATTTATTAATAAAAACATTTGGTAAGAACATTTTTCATGACATTATGGGTTAATTATTTTTAATATTGACATTCCCTATTATGTTTATTCACAAACCAAAAAAAGAAAACTATTTGTTCAACATTATTTACTTCTTAATGATAGAAATTATTTGGTTTTTAACATAGATTATTCATGCGACGTTAAATGTCTTTACGAAGGAAATTTTATTTGTTCAGTTTTATATTTTTTCATTTCATTCTCCAAATCTATTTTCTCTTATCAATTTATTTGATCAAATCTTGAACCTAGGTGTTGGTAATGCTAACTTTGTTTTTCTTATTCTTCAAAATATTTTTCCAAGATACTTGTTTATACTCCATCTTACATTTTTTATTATACTTTTTCCTTTCTTTCTTCTAATTTCACTATCATTATTATTTTCTATAAATACAACCATCTCTCTATAATATTTCATATATTTTTTTTTCAATTATCAATATTCCATTTCATAAATTAATGGGCACTATTTCTTGTTTACTATTAAGGACTTTAATAGTATTATCTTGTATTTTCTTTTTTTACTGTATTCTGGTTTCATTGTTTCCTCATCTGCATAATTTTATCGTATAGGTACACAAACGTTTCGGCCAACCAATCCTCCAGCGTTCTTCAGATCAATACACCTGTAAAAAGGCGAGAGGGTTAGTTGGACGAACCATGGTGAAAACAACAACCGAAAAGATAAGGACAGCAATTCAAAAGATGAATATACTGATTATGAAGTCTTGTCTCAGAGGATTAAACAGAAAAAATGACAAATTTTATTTTATTCTTTAAAAAGAGAAATATGAATATAATTAATTTTTCTAAACCCCACATTAAGTGATTTTTATGCGTAATATATAAAACAATAAAATGTTCGTTGGTTAAATGTAAACCCCTCAGATGTTTAATATCAGAATATATTTTTCTGGAAAACACCTTTCTATTGCTATATGTTTTTTCTTAAATAGCCTAATTTAATAATTTAAGCTGCGGTGAAAAAGGGGATTCTCACATTGTTTAAATAAATGCAACGCTAAGAGTGTATCCGGGACAATAATATGCGCATCACTATTTAGACTCGGGTTATCCACTGTCCAACGATTTTTTCTTTCTAAATAACGATTCTTATGAATAAAATTTACTAAGATTTATTCTATATATCTCTGAGTAAATGTTTAGTTTTGGAGTAAACCATAATGTTCCTCCTTGAAATTGACTTTGAATTTCTATTATAGAATTAACCGTAAACATCAGACATTTTGCTTTTAAGAAAGTTTATAATTTTTTCATAACATTGCAGTTAAATGCTTTTACTCTAAGACATAAAACAAGTTTCAGAATAAATTCCAGGAGAAATAAAAATCTTTCTGGAAATATAGAAGGTTTAAGTATTAACAAACGAGGGGAATAACGAGAGAGAGAGAGAGAAAGAGAGAGAGAAATAGAGAGAGGGTGATAGAGAGTATATGTGAATTTAGATCCGGCATAGAACAAAAGCGAAAGGATACATTTCCCAGGCCATAAGCGAACGATCCAATTTATGAAACTTTACAAGAGCACCGGAACCTCTTATGTCTTCTCTCAAGTCTTCACAGAACATTCTCGAATCCAACATGGCTACCGGTAATATTGTACAACAGTGGTATATGAAGTGAGGGGGGAGGGAAAGAAGGCTCAGCACGTGTCAAATAAATGTCAGCAGCATCCGGCTCTGGCAAAATATATCACTCTACTCTGGATAATGACATCGAATGCGGACTCAAGTTTTAATTGGATTAGTTTTATAGGTTTCGGCATATAGCCAGATTGTAGAAGTTGCTTCGGACGAAGATACAGTGTCAAGATTTATATAAAAAATAATGTGACCAAAAAATAAAAGCACAACTTAAAAAACCTCAAAAAAATTGTTTAATAAACTTATTATAAATTTTAAAATTATTAATCGGTTTATTCTCCTCATTTGTTTTGAAAAAGAAAGTAGCAGGGATGAGGAAAATAGTCCGATTAATACATTTAAAATTGTTCGTACTTCATATCAAGTCTTTCAATAAAATAATTAATTATGAATTTAATATTTAAATATTTTTATGTGAATGTAATGTTGTTCAAGTAGTCACCAGACTCGTTCCAAAAATATTACCTTCTATTTGTTTTATAATACCCGAATAGATTAAAGGGGACTGAAAATCGCATTGTTAGGATAATTGAATTAATGCAGTCATGACCAGAAAGTTTCATCTGTCTGTTGATGATATTGATGGTGCGAAACTAAAAATAAAATCCCTGTTATGGATGTGCGTTTGTGGCAGATATACGTCATTGAATTATTCCAATCAACGAATCAACATTTACCGACGCCTGTTCAAAGTTTATTAACTTATTGAAGCCTAGTTTTGCCTTATCTGGCCATCTTAAATTAGTTTAAGAAGTGTAATTTGATTTTCGAAAATTTCTCAAAATATGAATAGCTTAAATATATGGTATTTTAATTGCGTAAAAAGTACCTCAATATTAAACAAAAAAATATTAATCAGAGTAAGTTATTTAATAATATTTCAACAAAAGTTTAGTAAAACTAATATTCTACCTAATCGAAACTGTTATATAAATGGAACTATGTGTGAATGTGGGAGTTCGTTCAATAAAGACTCCTAATATGCAGGGCCAATTTTCTTGAATGTTACAGTGTTGCGCTATAAGTGCCTGGCAGTGTTCTTAGATGGATGTTGAGTCGGAATACCCACAACAAGTATCTAAAATCGACAAAGAAGCTTCTTGAATGAATTGTCAGATTCAAACCAATGTTTACCCAGTCCTATAGTCTACTATTAAAAGACTTGTTTGAAAATTGTATGACTATGGACTCCCAAATCACTTTGCCAACTTTTGGTCAAGATATTTCAAATTTGACGTATGTGCTATTCAGACCCTTGGAACAAATTGGATTTGGAAGAATAACTGCACAATTTTAATTAGTGTTCAAACGCAACCCCAAGCAAGTGTGGGCAATATTGTTTGTATGTTATAAATGGAGATTTTGATATTCCAAAACAATCTTCAATTCAATTTTAGCTTCCAAAACACTCTTTAAAAAATTATTTGAATAAATTCTTATACTTTTATTGCACATTCACTTTTTTGACGGTTTCAATTCTCTTGAAATATGCTATGAATATATTATTTAATCAAATTATGAAACTGAATATATAAATCACAACGTTTAGAAACCTCCACATTAATAAATATATATGCTTATAATCATTTCTGTAAATACTACGAATAATTGTACAAAAATCAAGGGAATATGATATCTTCTAAATATATTGTATTAATATATTCTGATTTTGTTGAGAAATGTGTATTTTATAAAAAGCAATATCAACTACAGACAAGTAATTCGGCAAAAAAGTAACGCTGTAGATAGTGAGTAAAATGTAACAAATCGAAACAAAAATAAAATGAAAATTACATTTAAATACAATAATCAGTTAACAATTACGAAACCAATGTAAAGACCACACCCACCAAAAAAAAACTATAAATAAAGAAACATAACTGTGAGCCATTTAAAAAACATTATTGGATATATATTTCATATATTATATAAGGAAAATACAAATTTACTTATTAACACAGATATATATGCTCACAAATTTAAAATCTAATATTACTTTATAAGATTAATGAACAATCTATATTATCGGAAGCTTTTCTTTATTTTTCTTTTATCGTGAAAAAGGGAGCCTGTGATATTTGTATAAATTTTGCAATGATGGAAGCTGAACCAACCAACGAAAAAAAAAGAAAGAAAGGACTGCAGCAGTTGAATAAAAATTGTTAGAATTAAATAATTGAAATGACATGGATTTCTCGAATAGCAAATGAGATTCAGAGAAAACCCTGTAAAATATTCGATGGACAGTATCAGATAACTCTCACAATCGATCAAGCTTTTAACATGTGCTCTCCGCGTTATGAATAACTAAATATTATTTGACTTGGACACACTTTTCCAATGTGTTATCGAAAATCTGATGCTTTGAGACTCTAGAAGGAAAACGCATCTATAACTAATGATATATACACTTAGTGGCTTCACCTACTCACTGTCACTTTTATGGTTTAAACAATATGTTATGTCATAATTTAAAAAAATCGAATATTAACAATCATGAAATTAAAAAATAATAATTTAAAATGTAAGTGACGATTTCTCATTTTTTATTTCATAATACAGTGTTCATCACTATTTCAGTTTTTAATAAATTTATTAAAACATGTTTAACATGTCTTTTAATTACTGGTAATTTATACGTTACTAGCAGGGACACCGACAATATCAACCTGTCTCTTCACTTCTACATTTTTATTTTGGTTATAAATTGCAGGTGTTTTATTTTAGCAATAACTATCAAACATTGAATTGGCTTTTTAGAAATGGTGGAAGGAAATACTTTAAGAATAAAACCATGTTATAATATGTTTTAACTATTTTATTGATTGCATCTATAGATTCAATCCATATAAACTAAAAGGACTCGGCAATAACAGTAATTAATACTCTGATACTTCTTTTGTAAACAACTTAAGAAATAACGTTGTCTTCAGTTAGCTTGTATTGAAATGTGTTACATGAAAATAAGATCTAACATATTGAAGTACATAATGACCCAGAGACAAGAAT
>JAYKTE010446649.1:0-10321 GCA_036873565.1 Xipholeptos notoides | reverse complement strand
TAGACATAGAATCAACAGCCTTTGGTTACTGTCAATTTCTCATCTGTGCGATCATCAGATCAAAAGTTTATATACCAAAATGTGTATATATATATATATATATATATATATATATATATATATATAAACATACATATATGGGAAGTGAATGCGTGTTTGTGTGCTATAGAAATTATATTATTACAATAAGTTAAATTACTGACTTAATACATATAAACTTTAATAACACTTTTGAGTCTCATAACGCACTCTTTCAGTTTAATTTTGAATTCATCAGTAGAACATACTAAAATTTGAAACCTTTAACTCACTCTTATGAGACTAACCTGTTTGACGAAAGAGCTTTTATTGTTGTTATTGTTGTTTTTCATAATATGTATATTTTTACCTTTGTCAGAATTTAATTCCCATTTTTTACATACACAAACACACACACACACACAAACACACACACACACAAACACACACACACACACACACACATATATATGATATTGATGAATAATAAACTAGAATAGATTTCATAGTCGGGAGTTTTAAAATTTCTCGGCTAACTTTATTTCGTCTCTCATTGTGTTCAAATCTGTTGAACAGACTTATATATGGATTTAAATTTTCATGTTGATATCTATTAGTGTAATAATCTATTTGTACCTGTGGAATATCATATGTGATATAAGTTTCATAAACAAAATTGTTTTAAAAAAGTGTCAAAATATACAACCAGGGTGGCTTCGGAGTTTTTTTCTACCGTAGTAGCCATGTTTTATATTAACGATAAAGATAGTCATATTCATATTTAACAAAAATAATATATATATATATATAAACTAATAAAAAATCCCCAAAAACAACGTTTATTTTATTATTTCTCATGGCGGAGTGCCAGAGGCAGAATATTTGGGGCATGTTAATTCTGACAAAGAAAGTGATAATTTGAGTAGAGTGGCTCAAATTGGAAAAAGAGACTGTTTCTTTTATTTTTCTTGTCTTTCTTTTTTTTCTTCAGCAAGCCATTATTCAAATGTAATAATGTCTTGAATATAATCTCGTGATGCATCATGGGAAATATCATCCATTTTTTCTGTTGATTTTTTGTTTTCATGCCTTTAAAAATAATTTTAAAAAATCCTGTTCTTTTTCTTGAAAATTGAAAACTTGATAAATACAACTTTATTTCAGAATTGTGTTCACTGAAATCTTAAAAGTGTCACACTGATTTAGGTCAATTGTTTGTTTGTTTGTGTTTTACGGCATATCAACCTTTTTATGTCTTTTAATGCAGAGAAAAATCATTTTTTATAAAAGTTCTTTTGTCCATACGTTGTTTCTTTTTAAATGACTTAGTATAAACTATTTATTCCATAGCTGTAGTGGATGTGGGAATGCATACATTTCCCAAGGAGATTAATCAAAATGTGAACCTAAACAGAATGACCGGGATTCAAATTCGCGTATTACGATTCCGAAGTGCGACTTCCTATCCAATGCTCCAAGTGAACCTCCCCGATTTAGTTCAAAGCCATCGAATAAAAATTATGCTTAACTATGTTACAGAATATCTTAGATATTTATTGCTAATCTAAACTTATATATAAATGGAACTTTGTCTGTGTGTCTGTGTGTAACACGATGGGGGTCAGAGTGGAGGGTATCTTATTAACATCGAGGACGCCAGGACGACTCGAAAGATATTTTAGGTGGGAAGCGACCCTCAAATGTTCGACTTGTAAGGAGGTGGTTTTTATCTTACCTCAGGGTTGCCTCCTTCTCATTCCTGCGCCCTCGATGCTCACGGGGTTGGGTTTCTTCTTCAAGTCAGGCCTCCCCAACATTGAACAACATGAAAGCCAAAGATAAGTTTGCAAACTTTATTTAGTTGTTCCGCGGCCGACCGCTTCCACACACACATCGCCGCTTTACCACGTGCTGACCGGGCCGACGTCCGCTCGCCGCGTTACTTCGTCTCGCTGCCTAGCCCCTGTCACTGACGTCACTTCCCCTTCCGGCTAGAAGACAAGTGACGTCAGCATCCTCGTATGGAGGCTCATAATGTTACATGTGTGTGAGTTCATTCGCTAGGTACTCAAATCTGCATACCATACCAAAAAACCCTACACAATGCATCACATACTGACAAGCTGTCTGAACTTTGAATAAATCCGACTAAAACACTATCAAGAAAATAATCTAAGGGAGATTTTCAACTAAGTCGACCTCCCAAATTTCTCAGATTCTTAAGAGAAACAAAACTATACAACAAAATATAGTCAAAAAGTTATTCAGAATCATATGTACCGTTTACCATACACCCATCGTACTACAAAAACTAATGTTTCAGCAATATTATTACAAAATGCAAGGGTTAATCCACTGTCCCAAGCGGACTTCTCCTATATTAAAAAATCTTTCGACGAATGAAAGGTATTTTTTGTAAAAAAATCACTGTTCTCGGCATTACACGACCGATCATGTAACTATGAATACCGCAAAACAAATCAACCAACCAATCTAGATTAGTCGAAGTTATCTGAGCTCGTTTTATTAGATTTTTCTATTGATGAAAAAATAGGCAAAAACATTAAGATCCTTCAAATATTTTAAGATTTGATGTCTGGGTTATTGACAGTTGCACCACAGAACTCTGACTTTAATCGAATATCGCAAATGTTGAACACTTGGGAATTTTTAATCTTCTTATTTTGCAAACTTGGAAGCCGAGGTATTCAAATTGTTTTGATATCATAATATCTCTCAACTTTCCGAATTATTGAAATATATACGAGGTTCGTTCCAAAAGTAATGATACCTATTTTTTTAAAGTTATTTTTTCTAGGGTCGTTCCAAAAGTAATTGCACCTATTGTTTAAAGTTTTTTTTTTATGAGGGTCGTCCCAAAAGTAATGCCACTTATTCTAAAAAATTATTTTTAGAAAAGTTGTTCCAAATGTGATGCAACCTATTTTTAAAAAGTTGTTTTGCAAAAGTTGAAAAGCTATGAAGACAGGATTGGTACCATTAAGACGAGAGACATTATGTGCTCCATGGTTTATTTTTCTATATAGTCACCACCATTTTCAATAGATTTTTGCCAGCGATGAATGAGTTGGTTCATTTTCGCACCCAGAGCGCGCTTTGTCAGTCACATCCCTGAAATCGACTAATTCATCTCCTAACTGCGCCATCTTCTGCATCGGCTTCGTAAACGTTCAATAGATAGCGGTGGATTTTGATCAGTTCAATCTTTTTATGTACAGAGGAATCTAATGACCCACATTCATGTCAAGAGCTGCTTTCTTAGAATCTTACACCGTCAAAATCTGCAACAGAGAGATGAAACTTTCAGGAGATGAATGCATAAGTTCAGTCATTATAACAATGAAATTTGCAATCTTTTCTGATTCATTCGTGCAAAATAAATAATAGGAGGCATTAATTTTGCAATACTGATACAGCATACATACATTTCTCGTTTAAGAGCCATTTTTGCTAGTGACAAAAATGGTCTAAGAGAAAAGAAACACAGTCTAAACTAAAATTGTCAGCTTGCATCGTGTAATTATCCAAGATAAAAGGTATTACACTAGTCCAGGTATAGGCAGCTGGGCCAAAAGTTAAACGTTTACAAAGCCGGTGCATTCGATTCAAACATAGGAGATTTGATAAAGCGGGCTCCAGACGCTAAAATTGACCATCTCGTTCATCGCAGGCAAAATTGCATAGATAATCGTGGTTTGTAGAAAAATAAGTTCTAAGGCACAAAAAGTTTCTCGGTTTAATGGTATCACTCCCGACTTTGTAGTTCTTCAACTTTAAAGAATAATAATAAAAAAAATAAATAGGTTAATTTACTTTTGGAATGACGTTCTTAATTCTATTTCATTCAAATTTCTAGCTCATTAAAATAGTCAAAGCTGCTACATCTAAAACCATCGGCAGAAAACAATACCTGTGAGTCTTCCATTGCTCGGTTTCCTTTCTATTTACTAATTCTAATCAGTTTTGTGATTGTCGATTATCGGGAAACTGACCCCAAACAGAATCGAAATTAAATTGCACATTAAGGTTAATGACGATCCTGGAACTTATTTAACTCTTTCTCGAATGCTTACTTATTGATTAGACAGGAAGATCGATAACTATCCAGCTTGACACAAAATCAGTTCAAACTACTACTAAATTTTTAGGCATTCAGTTTCGTTGTAGTTTAGTCTTTAATTAGTACGAATCATGAGCTGTCTATGCACTGGAAGGGAAGTGGGGATTCATACCTTTCCCAAGGGTATTAGTCTGAATATGAACCCGAACAGAAGGACTGCGATTTGAACTCGCATACTACGATTCCGAAGTCGGATTGCCTATTGACTGGGCCAAATCGAATTCTCCTTATGTGGCTGGGAGCGTTTTAAGATATGTCTTGTTTCGCAATATTTTCGATAAACATTGAAAAATAATAATTAAGTATCAGTTTCTACAAGTAAAAGAGTCACTGCGATTAAGATTAAAACCGTAAAAATTGCTATCATAAACGTCTGACTGTAAGCAGAGCGTTTGTTTCGAATGACGTGGTCTGCATGTTTGAATCCTACATGGGATTTGGAATGGTAACAATCCTGAAAGTCTCTGATGAAATCCAATAAAGCAAAATAGCTATTAGACACTAAGTCATAAGGTAAGCAAGGTTTTCGCTTAATCATAACCTTATAATTTTAGTTTAAATAGAAATATATTTGCCCATACCTAAAATTTTCTGAGTTGCACAGCTAACGGTGGATATGCAGCTAATTATATATGATTGTTTATTCGTTGATGCCAAAATTAATTCATTATTTTTATATTGGTTTTACAAAAGGTTTTTTCAGAGAGAATCTATTGAATTGCAATCTAATTTAGTGTTTCTGAAAACAATACGCCAATTACTTACTTGACATTGGGTAAAGATAGAAGGGTTACTCATTCAGTGGCATCTACGCATGGTATTACGTTAGTTAGAAGTAATTTTTCAATAAAGACATGATTGATACAATATTGTTTTGACTGAACAAACGTTCGTTCATAAAAAAATAAACAGAAATGAAAAAGGGCTAAGCAATGAATTAAAAAGAAGAAACTGAAACGAGAAACCTATAAAGAAAAAAAAAGCTAAAACGTGAAAAAATGCCAAAAGTAGTCGCCAAAAACAGATAGAAATAAAGAAAATGCTAATGAGAAGACAAAAGAAAAAAAACCCAAAGAAATGAATTAAAAACAAGAATATGATACAGGAAAAAATATCCAACAAACAGGACAAAAGCAAAAGCATAAAAAATTGAAAAGTCAAAAAAGAAGGAAAAGCTCATGCCTAACCCCACGGAAAGCTAACAAAATAACTAAGAGCCACTGAAAAAAGAATAAAAAACAAAAAAAAAGCAGGATAAATGAAAAAATAGCAAGGAATTATGAATAAGAAAAAGCAAAATCAAAACAAAACAGAAAAATACCAGGAAAAAGCAAAACAAAAAGAGGATGTTTTATATACAAAAAAAAAAGAAAAAGAAAAAAAAATCACTCGCAAAAGGAAAATGTTCCTTCGCCCTTATAAAAAAGGCTTCCTCCATGCAAAAAAAAATGCTACGTTTTACATCCTTTTCAATTCACACACACAAAAAAAATGCTTCCCCATTTAAACTTATCTAAATGAACATTTGATGACATTTGCAAATATTACAGTTATTTAAGTATTGCAGAAAGAAACAAATAGTACTATATGGTGTGCTCTAATTTTATAAAATATAATTTATTCCAGAATTTATTAAAAAATAATTCATGAAACAGAAGGCACGTCTTTGGATTAATATACAAGTTGAAAATTATATTGATATTGACAGTTATATGGTTTTTATATTTTAAAGAAGAAACTTTAAGTAGACTAAGCAATTAAGAACGGAACTTTTACAGGTAATGCTCCTCTGAAAAGTATATAATTTTCTTCTATTCTACTAAGGGATTCAATGGTGTAACTGGTATCTTGTACTGATAATAATATATATATATATATATATATATATACATATATATTCAGCAAGAAATAAATTGTTCAATGCAGAAAAAAAGCATTAAAAAGGCATTCATAAACTCAAAGCAGAATATCGTGCATGGTAAATAATATATACTTTGTTGAGCATTAAACTAAGCTAGGTACAGGACCAGTTTTACGTGCTCATTACATTTCCAAACTTTTTGTAATCAGTTTTGTTCTTCACCTGGATGAGTTACTCTCCCTGAGTTGACAGGCCTTATCTCATTTTTGGAATCAGTGTTATCCTTACACCTAGATGAGTTAATCCCCGACATAACGAGCCTCCTCTGCTTTAGGCGGCTGAAATTGAATGTAAAAGTTTGGATTGAGATTTGAACTCGTACAATACGACTCCAGAGTCCAAGCTTCTACGACTCTTCCACCTTTACTGCAGAATATGGTGCGTGGGAAGATGAGAACAGAATCAGAGAAGAGGAAAATGCAATTCCTTTTATGCATCTATTTGTTCCTTTATTGTTTGATAATCTGTTTCAGAAAAAAAGAATACATTTTATCGATACGATCGACCATCTTAAAACCTGTTGGTAATACAGATTAAAACTTCTTAAGCAATCTCAAGAATTATCTACAAATCTGAATGATTTTTTATATTGTTTCATCAATAAAAAAAAAATAAGATCCAAAAAAAGCTCACGTAATATTAAATCCTTTAGACAGCGCACAATAAATTGTGCAGAGCTTTTATTAAAAACGTTTACAAATCTTGAGGTTTTCTTCTTTGTCACTTTATAGAAATAAATTAAATCACATACAATTTTATAATATTTTTGTTGCATATGTATGTGTATGTTCGTTTTCATCTAGACAAATCTACTTATAAGAGCTATCCAATAAAATGACAATGTTGATGAATAAGTTTGAACTTTGATGCTTTTTGTCAGCCGATAAAAAACTCATTATAAGAATATGTAAAACTTAAAAAGTAGTCAAAATCATATACAATTATTATAAAAGTCATTTGTAAAACTTAAAGTAGCCCAAATCAGAGAATTATTATAAAAGTCATATGTAAAACTTAAGTTATTCCAAATGATATAAATTATTGTAAAGTTTATCTTTACAACTTAAGTTGGTTTATATCATATATAATTATTTTTAAAGTCATAAAAGATGTAGTTAAAAACATATGAAATTATTATAAGAATCATATGTAAAACTTAAAGTAGTCCAAATCGTGCGAAATTATTTTTAAAGACATAAATAAAATTTAAGGTAGTCCCTTCAAACATCTAATAAGAAAATATTAATTATATAAAACGATATATAAAATTATTATAAAAAAACTTCATAAAACTTGAGACTGTTTATTTAGACTTAGATAGTAATACACTTCTTTGAAATGAAATTTTCCACAACTATTTTTTTTATTTAATCATTCATAAAGTCTGATCATTAAGACTTTGTTCGTGAATCAATATAAAACCTCAAGTGCATTAAATCATTTCTAATTTTGACTATTGAGTTCATAGGCTGTGTTGGTACTGAGAAAAAAGCAGTGGGCATAATTGTTTGAAAATAAAAAGTTATATATAACTTGAGCAAATTATCTTACTGTTGTATGATTGGGTATTGGTTTTAATTTCTCAGGCTTTTGCTAACTCAGCTATCTCTTAGGATTCGTCATTTTTTGTTCGATTATTAAGTCTTAAAGAGTGTACAGGTTGGTCTATATGTCCCAGGGAGCTTCAGTATAGGTTCATAATGTGGCCGCATTTTTTATGGTAATGTTAATCAGACTTCCTACAGACCTTTTTCATACTAAAGATGAATAAATGAACTTGGTATCAGAGAAAAATTGGTTTGAGCAGGGTTGAGAGCACCAGCTCACTTTGCGCTTGATGTCCGGTTTTACCTGAATGACACTTTTCCTGAAAGATGGATTAGTCATGGGTTGGTGAATTCACCAGCTTCCGTATCATGGCCTCTACAGGGCCTTGACCTTACTTCTTGTGACAATTCTCATTGGGGTTATATCAAAGAACTTGTTTAAAAAAAAACATATGATGAGTTATTAAAGGAAGCTGTTATTGCTGCATTTGTGACAATCACTCGACCTCTGCTTTAAAAAGTGTCTTATAGAACCCGGAGACATATACTGTGTTCCGAAAATGACGGAACCACACACACCCTTTTGACATACAATACATAGAAGTGACCGGGGATTTATGGACCACCCTCTAGAAGTGGCGTACTGGATACATAGTGATTTGTTATTTTGTTATAAGACATGTCAATCTTTTTAGATCATTTAATGACGAGAACAATCATTTTTGATAAAAGGTTCTTTTGTTCACTCATTTTGTTGAATAACACAATATGTACAATTTTTAATCCATTGATTGGGAGAATGTGGAAATTCATATTTTTCTTTTTTTACTCCAAATGTGAACGTAAACGGAACGAATGAAATTCGAACTTGAGTATTACGATTTAAAAGTCCGACTGCCTATCTACTGTCCCAAGTGAACTTCCCTACAATACACAGTAGTGAGTTGAATATTGATAGTTACTTTGTTGATGGCTGGTGAAACATAAAAACTATGGGAAACTTACTAAAATGTTTATGTCTTCATTTCCTTCCGAGAAATCTTATTTAGAAATTATTACAAATAAAATTTTTTCTTAAGAAAAAAAATGAAAACTGATGTCTAAATGATCTAAACCAGGCATGTCAAACACGTAGCCCGCGAACCGCATGCGGTCCTTCATAGAGACGTTTGCGGCACGCACAAATGATCTTCCATCAGCCACACATACAAGAAATTGTCAACAAAAAGAGATGCTAAGCTTTTGGACAAAACAGTGAAATTCTTTTAACTCTTGTTGATGAATTTCAGTTTTGAATTTATGTATAATGCATTTTTTGTTATTTCATTGAAATAATTGAAGATCGTCAACATTTTTGTTATATTCATTTGTTGAACTACATGTACACTATTACTTGAATTTGCTGGTATGTTCCTGAATTTAAAAAAAATCGCAAAGAATTATATTTAACGAGTTCAACTTTTGTGGCCCTCAGGATAATACAAATCGACAGCTATGGCCCTTGGAAGACTTCGAGTTTTACATGCCTTATCTAAATAACACTAATTATAAAGTGCCACCTCAGACTCTCTTTAATAAAGGAAATGGGAGTTTCAGTCAAGAAATACCAAATATACTCCTTATAAAACCTTATCTAAAATATCTCCAAAATAAAAAATCTGTTAATAAGAATAAAGATGGGAATTTGAATAAAATACGTATAAAGTTTGTTGAATTTAAATAAGAGTAATCCAGTGGAAATTTGTGCCCTCCAACTTTTTTTTTCAGATTTGTTTATTTACTCACTAGCTTCAACTTCTTTCATTCTTGGGTTTGTTTTATTAAAATGAAAATAAAAAAATATTCTAAAAAATACAAATAGATTTTTTTTCATCATTCATACACAGTGAGTGAATGAATGATGAAAAATATTTTGATGAATGATGAAAAATATCCTCATTCGGTCGGTTGTTCATTCAGTTCTTGTCTCTCTCTCTCTTTCTCTCTTCATTCATTCATTCGTTAAATGGTTGCATCTTCATTCATTTTTCTCTTCGTCTCTTCCCATAATCATGCAGCTATTCATCAAACTGTAACTTCATTTCAATCGCCAAACTAAGCTAATGTCAAGAGGGTGATGAAGGGAGAAGATGGGAAGAGGGTGAGTTGTAGGGTGGGAGATTGGTGGTTTTGGGAATGTGGGGAATTAGTAGGGGTGGTGTCTGTTAATGTGAACTGAGGAATCCAGTCTGGCTCATTTTCATGTCAGGTATAAACAGAGGACAACAGCATCAAAACTATTTGGAGTTCTCACAGCAGTCACACGCAGCACTTGCATGCTATTAGTGACCAGTAGTTTTTTTTACTGGGGTCAGTGATAACAAATCTCCCGGTAAGTCTCCAGCAGGCTCTGCTTCATTCCAGTCAAAGACTGTATGGCGTCTCATATCCTCAGAGTCTTCATATTCTGCCAACACCTGGTGGTGGTTCCTGAAGGCAGAGTGACAATAAGTCACCTATTAATATCTTTTATTATTCAATTTCTGTATACTTGCTGAGCTCCGATCGGAATCGTGTCGCACCCTCGGCACATGCACTGACTAACCTCCGCGTCATCGTTGAAACCGATGGGGGGGGGGAGAGAGAGAGAGAGTGAGAGAGAGAGAGAGAGAGAGAGAGAGAGAGAGAGAGAGAGAGAGAGAGAGAGAGAGAGAG
>JAYKTE010446538.1:0-10322 GCA_036873565.1 Xipholeptos notoides | reverse complement strand
ATGATGCTAGTCTTCTTGAAGAATTTAATTCTTTAGTGCAAGTAATTCTACGAGTTTAGATATGGATATATATAATAAAAAATGTCTTGTAAGTATGGGGACTCCTGCAGCTTGGATAAACACACACACACACACACACACACACACACATACATACATACATACATACATACATACATACATACATACATATTTTAACACATACATAAATATATACATGCATACATAGATACATACATACATACATACATACATACATACATACATACATACATACATAAACACATACATACACACACATATATACAAAAATCACACGAAGAATTAGATTTAATAATATTGATAAAGAAACAAGTAAAAACCAAAGTAAAAACCAAAAATTATTCTATGAAATTAAAATTTGATCAAGAAATAAGTAAAAAAGAGATATTTTCCATGTAAATAAAATTTGATTAAAAAACAAGAAATAAAATTAATTTTCCAAGAACTAACATTTAATTAGGAAATAGGTAAAACATATTTTTCCATGGAATTAAAATTCCATTAAGAAAGAAGGAATCGAAAATATTAATCTATGATATAGAACTTGTTTCAGAAACAAGAAATAAAAAATATTTTTCTATAGAATTAAAATATGATTAACAAACAAATAAAACAAATATTTTCCCATTGAATTAGAATTTGATTTAGAAACAAGGAATAATGAATATTTTACCATTGAATTAGAATTTCATTAAGAAACAAGAAATCTTTTTTTCTGTGAAAATAGAATTTGATTAAGAAACGTGGTATAAAAATATTATTATATCGAATTAGAATTTGATTAAGAAAAAAAAGGAATAATAAATATAAGAAAAAAGAAAGAAATATATTTACCATGGAATTAAAATTGGATTAAGAAAATAGGAATAGAGCATATTTTTCCATGGAATTAGAATTTGGTCAGGAAACGAGAAAATTATTTTCCCATGTAATTGAAATTAGATTAAGAAATATGGAATAAAAAAATATTCCATGGAACTAAAATTTGAATAAGAAACATGGAATAATCTTATTGCATAGAATTAGAATTTTATTAAAAACAAGAAATAAAAAATATTTTTCCATAAAAGTAGAATTTGATTAAGAAACAAGGAATAAAAATATTTTTCCATGGAATTAGAGTTTGATTAAAAAACAATTTAAAAATATATTTTTCCATGGAATTAAAATTTGATTTATAAACAAGTAATAAAATATATTTTTTCCATGGAATTAAATGCGATTAAGAAAGAAGTAAAAATATGTTACCATGAAATTAAATTTTTATTAAAAAACAATTAAAATGTTTTTTTTTTATATGAAAATAGAATTTGATTAAGAAACATATTATAACAAATATTATTCTATGAAATTAAAATTTGATTAAGAAAAAAGGAATAATAAATAATTTCCACAAAATAGAGTTTAGTAAAGAAATACATTTGTCCATGAAATATTTTTCTATGGAATCATAATTCCATTAAGAAACAAATGAAAATATTTTTCTATATAATTATAATTTGATTAAGAAACAAGGAATAAAAATATCTTTACATGGAAAATAATTGATCAAGAAACAAATAAACATATTTTTCTATAGTAATAGAATTTGATTAAGACAGAAATGAAAATATTTTCCATGGAAATAGAATTTGATTAAGAAAAAAAAAATTTTTTTCCATGGATATAAAATTTGATTTAGAAACAAGGGAAAATACACATTTTTTTTTATGGAAATAGAATTTGTTTAAGAAACAAATAAAAATATTTTTCTATTGAATTATAACATAATTCAATTAAGAAACAAATGAAAATACTTTTCTATATAATTATAATTTGATTAAGTAACAAGGAATAAAATATTTGTTTCCCATGGAATTAGAATTAGATTAAGAAATAAATGAAAATATTTTTCTATCGAATTATATTCTGATTAAGAAACAAGGAATAAAAATATTTTTTAATCGAAAAAAAATTATTAAGAAACAAATAAACATATTTTTCTATGGAAATAGAATTTGATTTAGAAAGAAATAAAGATATTTTCCCATAGAATTCGAGTTTGATTAAGAAACATGGTATAAAAATATCATTCTATGGAATTAGAATTTGATTAAGGAACAAGGAATAATATTTTACCGTTGAATTAGAATTTGATTAATCAATAGGGAATAAAAAGTATTGTTTCATGGAATTAGTAATTGGTTAAGAAACAAGTAAAGAAAATATATGGGATTAAAATTTCATCACTAAACAAGTAAAAATAGAATTCTTAGGGATTAAAATTTATAACATTATAACAAATTTTTCTTTAGTGTTTTGGCTATTTTTCTTTAAACTATTTAAGCATTTAACAAAATATCAAAAATTCATATTAGTTGTTGTGTTTGTTTTCTGTGGAAATTTAAGACAAGATTTTCTCATTAATTTTTTGTTGAATATTTTCTAAATGAATTTATTTAGCATTGAAAGTGTATTTATTTGCCTTAACGTTTATTCTATGAAAGAAAATGTACGGAATGTTAAAATTTAAATAATATCATTTGATAATCATTTTCAAACTTTAGTAAAAAAAAATTTAAACAAGGAATAAAATTGAGGTTATTTCGATTATCTCTAATTTAATTCATTCTTTTTACATTTTTTTTATTAGAGAAAATTTGACGCAAGCTCACACTTGCCTGCATGTACGCACATATTTTCAGATAGTCATTGATAAAAATCAATTTTCGGTGTTTATGAAAAAAAATGATTGACAAGTCAAGCGAAAGTACTAGATAACATGATGCACATTTAAGATTTTTCGTTGGAAAGAAAAAAACAGTGAAAAAAACTTGCGGGTTAAATGAAATCTTTGACATTAGACTAATCTATCTATCTATCTATCTATCTATATTTATATAGATAGATAGATAGACATATACATACATACATGCATTAATGCAGGTACACAGAAACGCACGTATGCTCTCTCTCTCACACACACACATATGTACACTTTCATAAGCGCACACACGTACACATGCAGACATATGTTCACGTTCGTTCACACATACGCATATAAATATGGGTTAAAGAAATAACTTTTTTTCCAATGTGATATCTAATTTTATTTTTTCCTAAGAAGTCAATATATTAGCTTGATTTGTTGTTTGAGATTTTGATCGATTCTGCTTTTAGATAAATTCAATTTTAAATTCCAGGTATCAATTACATTCCATGAAAACTGTTTGTTTGTTTTAGTTTTACGGCATATCAACCTAATGATAATTGTAAAAATTATTTTACCTTTGGAATTATCACCAAATTGACAAAAAAACCCCGGATCAATGATTATATATTTTTTATATTAATTCGACAAAAAAAAAATCCTCAAATAGATAAATAGAAACATTTCAAACAAAAAGTCTATATGTTATTCAACTATATCTGGAAATAATTTCTATCTGAATAGGAGTTAGAACAAGTGAAAAATATAATAAATTTTGATAGTGTGTGCAAAAACAAATATATGAAAATACAAAAAAAAACAACCCAAAAAAAACCAACTAAAATCAGATAGTATTATCATATAAGGCAAGTGCTAAAACGTTTCGGCTTATTACACCATCATCAAGTGTTAATTCACATTCAAAATCTTGCAAAATCTTTTAGTATGTTGTGGCCCCTTTCTTTATTATTTTCTTTTCATTCTTTTTTTCTTTCATCCTTTTCCTCTCCCTCTTTTAAAATTTATTCAAAGACCACAACAAGTTGCATAAAATTTATTTTGAATGTGCCTTGATGATGGTTTATTCAATAATCTAAAACGTGATGCTTGCTTCATATAATAATCATACCTTAATTTTGTTGCCCCCCACAAAAAAAAAATATGTATGTATTTTTGTTATACACACAGGAGGGACGAAATTGTGTGAAACAAAATGAAGAAATTATTGAAATAATAAAATTTAAACACTAATTTTGGGGTGTTCACTTGGGACAGTGGATGGGCGGTCGGACTTCGGAATCGTAAGACGCGGGTTCGAACCCCATTAATTCCGTTTACTTTCATATTTTGGACTAATATCCCCCGGGAAATGTATCAATCCCCACAATACCTCCAGCTATAGATCAAATAGTGCATATTGTGTTATTTAAATAACTACATGAGGCCAAAAAACAAAGTTTATCAAAAATAATAGTTCTCAGCATTAAATGACCTAAAAAAGTTGATATGCCGTAAAGTAAAACAAACAATAAACACAAATTTTAAGGTCTTCTCTTTGGAATTATTTGGAACGATACTTCATAATTTGTATGTCCATTTTAGGACTGTTGTCCTCATCTTTTTAGATGTTGAAGAAAATCAAAGGAACAATTGACTGAAACGTCGTGAAAACAATAACAACTATAAAGATGAGAACAATAGTATAAAAAATGGATGTACAAAAGTTTTAAGCATTGAAAGTTGAATAAAATGAAATAGATTAAATTTTAAAACCTACGTTAAGGTTTCGATACTAAGAATTACCACTGGCAAATTTTCGAGAACCGAACATTAACAAAGTTTTTAAAGCTTTTTTTTCATTTAACTAAACTTTTTTTTTCATTTAACTAAACTTTCAATGGTTAAAAGTTTTGTCTAAATGTAATTATTTCAATTATTTCTTCGTTAACAAGTGGTATGTACACGCATGAACATGATGCGTGTGTGAGCATCTATATAGACGGACAGTAGTACAGACCCACTAAACTAAATAAAACAAATTAAAATAATTTTCAGCAGTAAATAACCTATTATTAGGTTATTTAATGCTGAAAATTATTTTTAAGATTATTATTGAATTAAAAAATTATTTAATTATTATTAATAAATTATTTATTTATTCATAATAAAAAAATTATTTAAAATTATTTTTAAATAACCTATTATTAGGTTATTTAATGCTGAAAATTATTTTAATTTGTTTTATTTATGTCGATATGCTGGGTAAATAAACCAACCAACCAACCAACCAGCCAACCAACCAACCATCCAGACCCACGTGCGCACGTACCACACTTGATTACCTTAACTATTTTGTTTGCCAATTTTTAAGGAAAAAACATTGAATTTACATTTGTTCACAAGATAAAGAATCCATGAACAAAAATTTGAATTTTTTCTCTTTCCTCTTACTTTTTCTTGTATTTTAAAATTTTTTTTAGAATTTATTTAAAATTTGAAAATATTTGTTGAAACGATTCGCGTTTTTTTTCGTTTCATTTTTCCATTGGACAGATAAATGAATCAACAAATAAAAATTTAAGACCAGCAGAACAAATAGTGAAAAAAACCCAAAAAACGGACTCTGTCATTAAATTGCTGAGTGTTGATATGCAGCTTAAACCCAGCAAATTAAATAAAATCGTCTTTCCATTTTCTAAGATTAATTTTTTTAAATCAATTTTCCCTTTCCCTGACATGAAATTTAAATTTCTTTCTTTTTTCTTTCTTTTTCATCCTTTCTTCTGTTCATTATTTTCTACTCGTGTCTTCCATTCATTCATTCTTTTTTCTCTCTTTCTTTCATTCATTTATTCATTCCTTCATTCATTCTTTTTTTCTTTTTGTTTCTTCCTTACATCCATTCATTAATTCTTTTTTCTTTCTTTCCTGATCTCTTCCATTCTTTCATTCCTTAACTAATTTTCTTTCATTTCATTCTTTTTTCTTTCTTTTATTCTTTCTTTCTTTCTTTCTTTCTTTCTTTCTTTATTCATTGCTTCGTTCCATTCATTCATTCATTCATTCATTCTTTTATCTCTATCGTTGATTTTTCTTTAGATTTCAACTCATTCTTTCCAAGCAACTTAAGAGAGGTGGGGCTTAAATTACTGCTTTTCTATTGGTCATTCACCTATTAAAAAATCTAAAAAAAAAACAACTACAAAACACAAACAGGCTATTACTGAAAGGAAAAAGAAAGAAAGAGAGAAAGAAAGAGGGAAAGGAGAAAAGAAATCTAGAAAGTAAAAGAGTGTCGAGTTAGACCCTCCTCCAAATGACAAGTTGGGAAACCCAATTAGAATCAAATCAACTCACGGGACGAAGATCAGTTTTATTCTGTCGTTTCGGATAGTAGCTGATCATGAATAAGCTGTCAGGAGTGTCAAGTAAGTAAATCACCTATAAATGTTTACTGTTTACTAAAAATGCTTTACATGTTTTTCCGGATTGCTGTGCTGTCGCTGTTGTACTTATCAGGGAAAATACTGAACAACCGAGCTTCCGAAATAAGTTTTTTTTGGTGGGTCTCTAGCAGATACGATATAACCAAATAATAATTGAAAGGGCTAATAAACAAAAGACTAACCTAACCCCAAACCTATAAGTTGTTGATTGTGGGTATGAATAAAAAGTATGAAAAAATTATGTATATGTATTAAATATTATATAGTAAATGTGCTTAACTTGTGTGCTTTTTGTTTTGTTATGGAATAAACACACAATAATACTTTAAGAAACTAATATTTAAAAAAACACAAGAAAATCCGAACACACAAACCGACCGATAGACAAAAAGAGAAACAAATGATGAAAAAATAAGTTTTATAATTTTTTTCAAGATTAATGGCAATAAGTCAGCTTAAGTAAATAGATTTAAATAAGTAAAAAAAATAAAAGAAGAAAACTTAGAAGGACGAGAATGCTAGAGAATAATGACCTCAATAGTTTATCACTACGATTAAAACTGACCCATACTCAGATAGATCTTATGTCTAAAATTTAACAAAAATTAATTCAAATTTCAGAGCTTCAGAAATTAAAATATAAAAAGTAGTTTTTAAAATTGAATAATTTGTCAAACCCCCATTCTAGATTATAACCAGACAAAACTAGTGACATAAACATTCAATACAGGATTGATTGAGAGGTAAATTTTTCCAAATTAAAAAAAAAATCCTGGAATTGGACTACAATCCTAATTACCTACAAATTCATACTTTTAATATTTTCAGAAAATGGTATAGTAATATGCCCGTGCCATTTAGTGAATGCAAACAAATTAACAAACGCCAGAATGACAAACAACCGCCTTTGATTTGTTAGGGGTGATTATTTAAATGAAAATCAGGAACTATTTCGAATTTAGTACTTTAATTAGTACTTTAATTTTACTTTAAGGAGAATTCACCCAGAAACAGACGGTTAAAAAGACGAATTCAGCTTTCCAATTTTACTTCTCATTTTTAGCAAAAGAAGTCTGGAGTCTCTAGTTCAGCACCGCCACAGACTATGAAAGTTTAGAAAACAAATAAGTAGGAAAACATTTGAATATATCATATATAGTTCGACGTTAAACACGGAAAGCAATAGCAAAAAAAAAAAAAAATGCTTGCTAATTAAATGCATGTGCATTTAATCGACTAAATATCTTTATAGCCATATTTCTGCTTTAACTGGAAAAGTAAATGTGAGCATATGTGTGCCCAACCCCCTCTTGTAATATTTCCAGTAGAAATTGTACACGCGTTTAAGATGATAACAACTCCATGTTTGATACATAATTCTAATCCTATCTTCGCACGCTTCGTCACTATTTGGGACTTCTTCACAGTCCAAACTAGCGGAGGATTCCAAATTAATGAGGGCTACATTTAGACTTTTATATGTTTATTGTTGTTAAAATAATAGATATCAGATCATTAAGTTTAATATTTATTTGGAAATCTTTACAATATAAACGATAAGTCCGTGCAGCATAAGTTATGATAATTATTAACACGTAAAAAATATTATTGCACACTTGAACCAAAGAAAAGGTATGAAATAAAGTAAGTAATCAGATTTAAATTATTGTGAATCAATATTTTATTAACCAGCCTTTTATAGTTTTTTTAAGCATTAGTTTACATCCATGTACTGACTATAAATAGTGAAATTATAAGTAGGTACACTCTAATTTGAATAAGCAATAGTAAACCTATACTTTATACTCCTCTGAAAGCAATGGATGAGTCCAAAATAATAGTAGACCAATTTAATGGAAGTTTCAGGGTATTGGATTTCAAAGAATTCGAGTTTGCATTAATTAATTCGTTATATCAATCCTAATCTACAACTTGGATGCTGAAATTTTTGGTAGTTTTTATTCCAAAATTTGACCAATTACAATTCAGCTTTTTATTCACTTCGACAATATTTACTGCACCAGTAATGTTTTTGTTAAAGATTGTGTTGATAAAATCATATTCTCACAAATGTGCAACATTTTTGCTTGGAGAAAAATAATATAATGTTCACGGTCCTATTGGCATTTGCCCATTTTTGTTCACCCTCCCTAAGTGTAGGTCACAGAATGAATAATCTAGAGTGATGAATTCATATGGAACCACAACCTATAATGAAATAATTTAACTTCTTAGAATCTCAACTTCCCAACAAAAAGACGCAATAGATTAATTCATTGAAAACAGTTCGTTTGTAAAGCACATCCAAAGTATTTTTAAGAAATAAAAAATAATATAAAAACCTGTATGGTATGTGAGTTTATGGTGGAATATTTCGAAGTAAAACCTTCTTGTCAAGCAAACCTATACGTAGTTTTACCACGAGATATTTCACTATCAACTTGCCTAAAAAACAGAACCACATCTATTTTCCTCATCCATAATATTTTCTTTCCCAGAAAGTTTCGACCGAATCACCTTCGGCCTTCCTCAGGTGTCCTAAATTGACTCATATTGTTTTTTTTTATCATTATGGATGAGGAAAATAGTCCGGTTAATACTTTTAGAATTCATTATACCTCATCTCAAGGATTTCGAAAAATACACGTCTTTCATATTCTTAATTTTTTTGTTGATAATGGATGATGCTTCATAAGAACTAAACTTTAAATTTAAAAAAAAATCTTCTTACTATTTGATCTAAACATCTATTTGTTCTTTGAAAAAACCCCCCCAAAAAACCCATTCTCATTTGAAAATTCATTATTATTGATATATATATTATATAGTCTAATAACACAATAAATAAATAAATATGGGTTTTATTAGTTTATATATAATACACATTTATGTATTTTGTGTATTACTACTAACAACCTTTATCTACAAATAGGTTTCAAATAATTCTTACAAAGCAAAATATACACTATTAAATATCACAGAAAGGACGTTAAACTAAACAACCTTAGTACAAGCCCTTCATCCATTGCTCCTCTTAACAAAATATTGGTAGTTTTTCTCTAGTTTTATCAGACTTGGCTAGTGTTTTGGGATGGTTTGTTAAATGCATTATTGCATGTCACTGAAATCTTCCATAACTAAAACCTCTTAATGCATATAGGGAACTCGGTAGCGAAAACTGTTATAAACTGTGTATCCTCTAATTAGTGAAAAATCAAAATAGTTTTAGGATGAAACTTTTTAGGCTGTTTTAAGAACATTTCCTTTTGGAGAAAAAATATTTAGAAACGTTGGAAAATTAAAAAACAATAATATCATTTTTATCTTCAAAATAAAATCTTATTTTGTTTTTCTAATAAAGTAATGGGACTTATTTTAAAAAAAAAGTAAATTAACTCGTTTCATCATTTCTTTGATTTTTTTTTCAGATTGTTGGTTGTAAAAATAAATCAATTAATGAATAAATAAATAAATAAAATAAGCAAGAACATTGTAATTAAAATTAAATGCGAAATATAATACAATCCAGAACTGTATGGTCTTGTAAAAAAGAGAATCCCGAACGAAGTTATTTTAAACATTTTTGCACCTGAGTTTGTTTTGATTTTGTGCTAAATTTAAACTTGGGAAACTAATTTTAGTGCTCTTGTTATGTTAACAATTAATTAAATCACTAGGGCTAGGACTTCCAAAGCAATTTCATAAGATCAATTAACATAAACTACAAAATTAATAATGATATTATGACAGACAACAACATAGAATTATTACTATTGTAATTATTATTAGTGCCTATATTGTTAATGATATGATTATAATTTTAATTATTCAATTTCTTTAGATCTACTCATATAATTATTACTAGGGTGATTATTATTAATGTTTATGTTAGTAATGTTATAATTATGATTGTTATTAAATTTTATGTATTTGCTAATTGAATTATTACTAGTGCAAATTATTATTACTGTTTATATCATTAATTTCATGATTATGATATCAGTATTAAATTTGTGTATATCTACTCATGGAATAGTTGCTAGTGTAATTATTATTACTGTTTATATCATTTATGTTATAACTATAACAATAATATTCAATGTCTGTAAATCTGCTAAAAAACAACAACAAATATAACTTTAATG
>JAYKTE010446427.1:0-10322 GCA_036873565.1 Xipholeptos notoides | reverse complement strand
TTCACTAATCCAGACTCTTAATCCAATAAACCTGTTAATCCTTCGATATCTTTTAATTCCTTCAATTTGTTCCATCTCTTCACTTTCTGACATCCAACTGGGCATAGTGTCTCTCTCTGTTTCTCTCTCTCTCTCTCTTCCTCTCTCTCTCTCTCTCTCTCTCTCTCTCTCTCTCTCTCTCTGTGTGAATCTTTCTTTCTATCTCTCTCACTTTCTCCTTTGCCAGCACACACACACAACCACACATACACACATGAACGGGTAGACGTCCGACCGCCTATCCACTGAGCCAAGTCGACTTCCCCGCCTTTCCAAAGGGCATTAGTCCTAATATGAACCCAAACGGAATGGTTGGGATTCGAACTCTCGTCTTATGATTCTGAAGTCCGACTGCTTATCCACTGAGCCAAATCGACTTCCGCTGGGATTCGAACTCTTGTACTATGATTCGGAAGTCCGACTGCTTATCCACTGGGCCAAATCGACTTCCCTCCCCTCCTCCCCTTCTTTTCCCTCTGGTTGCGCTTAAAGGCGTTGCCAACGTGATTGGAGGTTTTGTTTGGTCTGAGCTTGCTAAATATAATGGATCCAGGGGGGGGGGAGAGATGGGGAGAGATAGACAGGAGGAGAGAGAGAGAGAGAGAGAGAGAGCAAGAGAAGAATCATGGACAGAAAGAGAGAGAGAGAACGGGTGGGAGATACAATGACAGAGTCGATGAGAAACAGAAAGGGATATTTCAATATTATATTTACTTGGTCAAGTAGCAATTCAAGTTAGGCACAAGGCCATTTTTATGTGCTCATTATAACCCTGGCCTTTTTGTAATCAGTGTTAATTTTCACCTAGATGATATATCTACTTGGTCAAGTAACAATCCAAGTCAGACACAAGGCCATTTTAGGTGCTCAGTAGATCCCTGGGCTTTTGTATTCAGTGTTGCTCTTTACCTAGATGATATATCTACTTGGTCAAGCACCAACCCAAGTTAGGCAAAAGGCCAGTTTTACGTGCTCATTATATCCGCGGGATTTTATAATCAGTGTTCCCCTTCACCTAGTTGATATATCGACTTGGTCGAGAACCAACCCAAGTTAGGCACGAGGCCATTTTTATGTGCTCAGTATAGCCCTAGTCTTTAGTAATCAGTGCTGCCCTTCGCCTAGATGATATAGTTAGGCACAAGGTCAGCTCATTATTTCCCTGGGCTTTTGTAATCAGTTTTGTCCTTTACCTAGATGAGTTACTCTCATTTAGTTGACGGGTCTCATCCACCCGAACTTTTGGAATCAGTGATATCCTTACACCCAAATAGGGTACTCTCCCGAGTTAATGAGCCTCATCTGCCTGAGTCAGCGGAAAATGAGTGACTGAGATTTGAACTCGTGTAATACGATTCCAGAGACCAAGCTTTTACTACTGCTCCACACTCGCAGCTCAAACAGAGAGGGAAAGAGAGGGAGAAGAGAGAAGGAATCAGAGAGTGTGCGATAGAGAGAGAGAGAAAGAGAAAGAAAGAGAAAGAGAGCGAGAGAGAGAGAGGGAGAATCCAATGTCGAATTGCGAAGGGAGGAAGGAAGGGAAGGAAGGATCACGAAGGAAGGAAGGATCGATTTTTGTGAGTGAGTGTTAGAGAGAAAGAGAGAGAGAGTAGCAGAGAGAGAGACAGGGTACAATGCAGATAGAGATAGAGATAGAGAGAGAGAGAGAGAGAGAGAGAGAGAGAGACAAACATATAAAATGTGTGTGGGTGTATGTGTGTGCGTAGGAAATAGATATTTCTAGAGAATATTAAGAAATAAGAAGACAAATAGAAAAAATACCGGGAGTTTATTGACATCCGGACATATGTTTTGCTATATGTTTAACATTATCAACGGATAAAATGGAAGTGTATGTTGTATTATTCGAAAAAATGTAAATGGACAAAACTAGGAATAACTCATCTAGTCGTAAGGATAACAGATTCCAAAAAGGGTATTACTGATTACAAAAGCCGAGATATATAATGAGCCCGTAAAAACTGTTTTGGGGCTTGACCAAGTAGATCTATACAACTTCAGCAGGCCAGAGTCTTAGTTGGTCAAAACATGGTATGACAGACAACAACTATTGAAGGCTGTATTTACTAGGGGTACGGTTACAAGAGTCAGGAGTTCTATCCAGTGTCACGGTTAAAGCATGACGAAGTCCAGAGAAGAGTTGACCATGAAGATGAGGACAACACCCCGCAAGAAACTATTACATAGAAATAAACAGTTTGTGATGACAGATAGACAGAGAGTAAGGAATCTAATGAAACAGGTTTAAACACCCTGGGTTTAAAACTTTAATAATTGTCATTCCTATAATCTCATTTCATTACTTATGTGTTTGTGTTTTACACCATATGAACCTTTTTAGATCATTTAAGGTCGATAGCAATCCTTTTTTATAAAGGTTATTTTGTCCACAAGTAGTTTTTCTTTTTATTGACATAGTATGCACTGTATAATCCATAGCTGGAGGGAATGTGGAAAATTATACCTTTCCCAAGTACGCAAAACAACTGGGATTCGAACTTTCATATTACGATTCCGAAGTCCAACTGCCCAAGTAGACCTCTCCAAATTATTTGATTAAAACTTTCCCAGGGGTATTAGTCCAAATATGAACGCAAACGGAACGAGTGGGATTCAAACACACATATTACGATTTAGAAGTCTGACTGCCTATCCACTGCCGCAAGTGGACTTCCCCATATACTATATATATTCTTGACTAATTTAATAAGCTTCTAGTTATTTCATAAATAAAGAAAAGTTGGTGTGAGGCTTACCGAGTCGTGTTTTCTTTTGTGTTAAGCACTTAAAAAGTGGGTTTAAAGAGGCGCAAAAAAGCTGTTAAATATAAACCCAAAACCCTAATCCAAAAACGAAAAACAAAAACCAGAAAAACAGCTCCTCTTATTTTCTGGACTCCTGCAGTTGAGATAATAATTAAATAATAAATCATAAGTAAATCGTTTATGATTAAGACAAGATTAATTCAACAGCATTTGTCTTTCATTCTCTTTTTTCGTTTCGTTCTTTGCCTCTTCGAGCCAAACTTTTGTGTGCCAGATCTTGATATGTTTACTTGAGCAAGCATGAACACTAAATATGTTAAGTGGCTTAGATGAATAGGAAACCAGCAATAATAAGTCAGAAAAGATAAATAAACACATTCTACAGATAGAGTTTTTTTCTAAGATAAAGTATTTCTTTCTTATTTGTGCTTTGCTGGGTTCTATTGTCTTATCGCAGATTCGGCTTTAGCAAGAGTGGATAATCATTTGGTTAACTGATTACCACTGTGCACCATGCTGGGTCCGCAATTTATAAACATATCACACATTTTAATGTTATGATATAGACTAGTGATTCCTAAGCTTTGCTTTCTCTCGCATCCACCAAAATCATTTTGCACTGACCCCACACATCCTACAATTTAAACTTTGTTCAATAATAAAGGATGTAGAATCCAACTAAATTTTAGCAAAAGAAGATAGTGATTTAACTTTATTATATAATCCATGAAAAAACAGTTTTAGAGAAAAGAAACATTATAGATTGATATTTTTAAAAAAGTTAGAAAAAATACTCTTGTTTGAAATATGAATAAGCTTCTTGGACCCCTAAAATATTGCCTTGCATCCTAGAAGGAAGGGCACCGCTACGATTAAGAGTAAACTCAACAAAATAATGATTAAGAACACATAACTGTGCTGTAAGCCAGCCGTTACAGTGCTTTCTTTTTGTTTGTTGTCTTTGGGTTTTTTGCACAATGTCATTTGCAGGTTTGGAATGGTAAGCGCATTAAGTGTCACTGATGAGATCCAATGAGATTGAAACACCTATCTTTCCTTCTTCCTTTCATTGTTTCCTTTCTTTCCTCTTTCCTTTTTTCTATCACTCTTTTGTTATTTCTTTCCTCCTTTATTCCTTCCTTCTTTTTTTTGCCTTTCCTTATTTTTCTTCCATCCTTCTTTTTTCTTCTGCTTCTTTCCTTTATTTCTTTCTTTCTTTCTTTTTTTATTTATTTCCTTCTTCTTTCATCATACTTTCTTTCTATCTTCTTTTTTTCTTTTTTCTTTCTTCCTTCCTTTTTTCCTTTCTTTTCTTTTCTCTTTACTTTTTTCTTTTTCTTTGTCCTTCTTTCTTTCTCTTACTTCTATCCTTCTTCCTTTCTCTTACTTCTTTCTTTTTTTCTTTATTCTTTTCCTCCTGTTTTCCTTATCATTTCTTTTTTCTTTTTCTTTGTTTCCTTCTTTCTTTCTTTTTTTCTTTCTATTCTTCTTTCTTTTCCTTCTTCCTTTCCTTATTTTCTTCTTTCTTTCTTTCCTTCTTTTTTTTCTTTCTTTCTTTCTTTATTTCATTTCTTATTATTATTTCTTTCTGTGCTTCTTTTTTTCTTTTCTTTCCCAACTTTCTTTCTCTCTAAAGATCTAATAAAGATGTTTTGCCCAATCGGATCTACTCCATATCTTAACAAAGGCATTTCATTAAGGAGTCCAACATGAAAACTTAATAAGCATACAAACTTTTTATAGAAAACCCAGAAAGACATATTTCCTACAATGTAGATCAGGCTCTCTGCTTGTTCTCTTATTCTTTTTTTATTTTCAATTTTGATGGTATTATTGGCATCCATACAGTTTAGTTTTTATTTCTTTATAAGCAGTAGAAGAAGAAGGAAGAGAAGGGGAATAATGAAGAAGCATAATGAAGAAGAGATATGCTCAAATTTAATTTCCTGTGAAGCTATAATTTCCTGTTAATCCAATGCTTTAAGATTCACCTGCTGAACCATCCTTTTGATATTTGTGAACCAAAACAATTTGCTGCTGCTGCTGATGATGATTCTGAAACCCGGAATCACAATTAAAAAAACACATAAAAAAACAACAAAAAAATGAATCGTAAAGATTATAACCAATATAGCAAAACTAATAAAAGCTCTAGGGAGATTCCTAGAAAACTTAAACCTAATTACTAAAATTAGTTTTTTTTGCTGTTTTATGGCATATAAACCTTTTTAGGTCATTTGATACCGAGAACAATCACTTTTGGTAAACGTTCTTTTTTTTGTCCACACTTAGTTTTTTTTAATAACACAAGATACTTTATTTAATCCATATCAACCATTTTAGATCATTTAATGCTGTGAACAATACTTTTTAGGTAAACGTTATTTTTTGTCCACACTTAATTTTTCAACATAGGTGGAGGGAGTGTGAGGACTCATATCTTTCTCTATGGTATTAGTCTAAAATTATGAACGCACAGGGAAGAACTGGGATTTGAACTCACGTACAACGATTCTGAAGTTCGACTGCCAATCCACTGTCCAAAGTCGACTTCCTCTGATAAAATTAGATCTTTGAGTCAAAAAAGGGTTTTTGTTTCCATTTTCAGAATCTATCAACATTGAACATTGAACATTAGTCTATTAATGCCTAGATCAATTGGTTTGGGCCAATTTCTTTCTTTTCCTCACATGCTGTTTCTAAAGCAATATCAGATCTATTTAAGCTAGGCAAGTCCGTTTGGGTCAGCAGAATAGTACTCGAACTTTCGAATCGTAATACGTGACTCTGAATTATTATGATGCTTATTTTACAGCATATCAACCTCATACACTGGCAGTTTTAGGAGAGTTTCTTCGAGATAAACACATCGAGCCATTGATACACTAATTCTGAAAATGAACCTTCAGGTAGATATAGGTAAAAGTATGGAGAAGTCCACTTGGTACAGTGGGTAAGCAGATTGACCTGGTATTCATAATACTAGGATTCGAATCTCTCGTTTTGTGTACATTTAGACAATTACCCATGAGAAAGGTATGGATTCCCGAATTCCCTCAAGCTATGGATAAAATAGTACAAATTGTGTAATTCAAACGATTCCTTCCGTTTACAATCATTTTTCAATCATAGACCTTAAGCTTATCTTGTGAGGAATAGACCAAATAATAGGTTTAAAATTCATCATACCTCGTTTCAAGGATTTCGAAGTGAGAAAGAAAATAATATTAATGAGAAAAATAGTCCGATTAATGCATTTAAAATTCATCATACCTCATCTCGGGGATTTTGAATTAATACTTTTAGAATTCATTATACCTCATCTCAAGGATGTTGAAGTGAGAAAGAAAATAATATGGATGAAGAAAATAGTCTGAATTATACTTAGAATTCATCATACTACATTTTAAAGTGAGAAAGAAAATAATGTGGATGAAGAAAATAGTCGGAATAATACTTTTAGAATTCATCATACCCCATCTGAATGATTTAAAAAATTAACGTTTTCTGTTTCGCGGTGTACAAGTATTTATAATTCATTACAGATGTTGAGAGGATGCTGTTTAATTTGGTCTAAGAAGTACATTAAAGAACTTTATCAAGTATAACATTATTCGATGATATTTAATGAATTTGATAAAGTAATTTGTTTGTATTAAGGAAGAAAGATTCTCTTTTTTAATTACTTCAGTGCGCGATATAATTGAATAAGTTTCTCTAAAGTTTTTCATTTTTTCTTTTTTGAGCTGATATCACTTGAAATAACTTAAAATGCTTTGCAATGCTTACTAACAAAAGTTACCCAAATAAATTGATTCATTCATAATTGTTTAAGTTTTCCATTCTAATGTTTAATCATTTTCAATCCATATATTTTTACCCTCCCCTGCTGACCGTTAATAAACCGTTAACTTAAACATCCTAAAAAGCCTTCAAAATATTTATTTTCATGGAACTACAATAAAGGATTGCTATTTTTTTTTTTTTTTTTGCGATTGGGTATAATGAACTTTATAATGTAAATAAAGACTGGATACGCAAACAAAGGAAACTCAAACAAAAATTTGTAAAAAAAACCCATAGAAACTCATTTTGGTATAAATTTTCAGATTTTTTTAAATCTTTTTATTGATTTTTTTCAATTTTTACCACATCAAATTTCTCCCCCGGTCTATGGCCCCCAAAGCCTAGCGATGTCATTTTGATCTACAATATGAGGCTTTGTGTTCGTTGCATTTGCACAGATCACATTTTGAGACAGATATGGACAGTTGTTTTGCCAGTGGAGTTCTCCACATCCTTAACATTGGTAACGGGGTGCATCTGACTTCTTTTGGGATTTTTCTGAAGGGTTATTTTTTATTTTAGCTTGACTATTGGGAGCATAAGGTTTTTTGCTTCTTCGATGCTATTCTGATGTGTATGGTACCTGCCTCTTTATTTTTGTAGTCTCGTTTCTCCAAGATGATATTTTGGCATTCTTCCTCCCTCAGGACGGCACTGGACTGTTTCTAAAGCTGACCAGATTGCAGGTTGAGAGAAAAAAAATTGGTCTGACTCATTACCGTCTTTACTGGCTATTACTTTAGCCAGTATTTCCCATTTCTTTGCTTGTGCCTGCATCTCCCGTATTTTTTGTTTAGTTCTCTTTGTTCCTCTTTTTTTTCTCTTTTTTTTCTTTCTCTTTCTTATTCTTTTTCTCTTTCTCGCGTTATTTTAAATTTGAAAGATGTGGATTACTTGGCAACGATCAGACTGTATTTAAGGATTAAAAAAAACTGGATTGCATTTCCATCCTCCCTCTATTCCCCTATCCCTCCCTCTCTCTTCCCCCTCTCTCTTTTCCTTTCTCCTTCTCTCTCGCGCGCACACATGAATACTTATATACACTCACACAAACATTCTTACACATATTATGGCCCACACATTCACTAATTAAATACGAAATTTTCATTCTCATTGGGGCAGCATTTTGAGGGGGTAAATGGAAAAAAATAAGTCTGAAATTTTATATCAAAATGAGTTTTTAAGGTTCTAATACGTGTTATATTTTATGTGTATAATACTGCTTTTAAACGGATTTTTCAACAGTAGCATCAGTTTTATGTCAAATAAAAAGTAATATTTTAAGTTGAATATAATTGGATCCTTCATTGTAGTTCCATGAAAATAAGTGTTTAAAAATATTTTCAGAATTTTTAAGTTTAACAGGTTATCAACGGCTAGCAAGGTGGAGCAAAATGTTGAGAACTATCATGTTTTTATATTTTCGAGAATATATATCGGTTATTACTCTCATGATAAATGTTCAATTTTATATGGCTTTATTAGAAGCTTTTTTATGTATTCATTTTCTGCTTTTATCAACCAAAATTTCTAAATCTTTCTAGACTACTTTCAACAAAGTTCACAATTACTGTTTAAAATTCTGTTAGCCTATAAAGCTAGATAAAAAACAATTTTTGAGAACTCTCATCATATGAAGGGAAAGAATGAAATAAGAAAGATATAAAGACCAAGTGAGAGAAGAGAAGTTAAAGCCTACTTTTGTAAATAGACTAAGTTAAAAGGCCTGGTTTGAAAAATGAAAGATAAAAAATTTAAAAGCCAAAGTCAATTATTAGCGAATGCATTTTAATTGAGGCTTTCAAGGCAAGTTTTGTCAACTTATAAAATGGCGATGTTTTAATGAAAATTGTTTCTGTCTTTACTTTTTTTTCTACGAAGAATAACAGAGATGCAATTACATTCCTTGTACCTAAAAGTAAGAACAGAAAACAGAAAACTTTAAACAATGGAGGAAAACAAAGTTGAAAGTTTTAAAACAAATTACCCACAATGCAATTACCCACAATGCAAGTTGAATATTTGTTGTTTTTTATTTATATTTGTTTGTTTTTTATATAAGTGGGTTTTAGAAATTAGCGTTTTATTTCTCTGTTTTGACATCAGGAAAGCAGTCTTTTGATTTTTTTTTTTGCATTTCCAAAGCAATTATGATATCAATATTTTGAATATCCAATGTTAAATTGTATTACCTTTGATTCGCTTAATATTTTAACCAGAATATTTTTCTCTATTTCTCTTGTGCTTTGGATATATCTACATAGTCGCGCACTAACCCAGGTTAGGTACAAGGGCAGATTTACATCCTCGTTATATGCCTTGGATTTTGTAATTAGTGTTGCCTTTCACTTAGATGAGTTACTCTCATTGAGTTGACGGGTCTCATCCACCCAGGTTTTTGGAATCAGTGTTATCATTACACATTGATGAGTTAGTCTCCCGAGTTAACGAGCATCATCTGCCCGAGAAAGCTGAAAGGGAATCTAATGGTTTTGACTGGAATTTTAACTCGTGTGATACGATTACAGAGTCCAAGCCTTTAACCACTTTTCCATCCTAGCTACCTTGAACTTGCAAGTTCGAATTCCGCTTGTTTTGTAATGTTCACGTTCGGATTAATACCTTCGAAAAGGGGTGAATTCCCATATTCCTTTCAGCTATTTTATAAAATAGTATAACTTGCGGAATTATGAGAAAGCGTGCTGATAAAAAAGATGGCTGATAGAAATAATTGTTCTCGGTATGAAATAACCAACAAGTTTCATATGCCAGAAAACAAATCAATGATTCAATCAATCATCAAAAATGATTGTTCTCGGTATTATATGACCAAAAGGGTCGATATGCCGTAAAACAGATCAATATCTCTGTATTTCTGGATTGATCATCATATTGTTGATAACCGTGCCACTTATTTTATTTAATGCTAATTAATTCCCATTTCCCTGAATAAAATAATAGGATTATAATGTTTATTTTACAGCATATGAACCTCAGGAAATTATATTATATGCTAAAAGCAGCCTTAGGACAGTTTCTTCGAAATACACACATCAAGACATTGATACATCAATTCTTAAAAAGAAACTCAAGATAAATATAAGCAAAAGTATGGGGAAGTCCACTGTCGTCAGTCGGTAGGCAGGCTGACCTCCTAATCATAATACGAGAGTTCAAATCCCAGTCGTTCTGTTTACGTTCACATTTGAACTAATACACTTGGGAAAGGCAGTCAGAAAGTTTATAAAAAATGACTGCATTAAAAGACCAAAAACGTTGATATAAATTCAATAGTGCATATTGTTTTATTAAAAAACTACGCGTGAAAAAACAAAATTATTATAAAAAATGACTGTCCTCGGCAGTAAATGGCCGAAACAGTTTGATGTGGATTAAATAGTGCAAATTGTGTTATTATAAAAACAACTATGTGTGGAAAAAAGAACGTTTCTCAAAATATTTTTTTTTTGGTTGTGTTTTTACGGCATATGAACCATTTTAGGTCATTTAATGCTGAGAACAATCATTTTTGGTAAACGTTAGTTTTTTGTACACACAGATTTTTAATGACACAAATTACACTATTTGACCCATAGCTGGAGGGAATGTGGGGATCCATACCTTTCCCAACGGTATTAGTACGAATATGAA